>OU342744.1:187065358-187309275 GCA_910589775.1 Avena eriantha
AACCACACAAAGGATTTACATTGTTTGGACTGTTTTTGAATTTCTTATGCCCGTTTCCAATTTTTCCCGTTTCAAATTATGGTCAAACGGCGGGCATGAAGATAGGGGATGAGCCTCGCTAAAACTTGCATTAGATCTTTGAAGAAACATCGGATTGTTAGTCTAAAAATGATTTTTTCAAAAGAACATGAGCATTAGATCATGTACCTATAGTTCAAACCGGACCCACTTCCTACCGATTCGGTAGACATTTCTCTTTTTCACTCGGGGTGGACGGAAAGGTTTAAGATATCCCGGTTGGGACATCATTCATGTAAGGTGGTCTATTATTTTTGCAAAATGGGGTGGTATCATTTAGAAATAGTCCTTTGGTGGTTGCTTCACAAAACGCGTCGTTTTTGGAACTCCTAAAATGGAAAATGGCTTTTCTGTGTGACGAAAAGGAAACCTTCCTCATGCACCATTATTCGCCATACCAAGATACACATATGTGAACAATATGGGCACACTATCACAAACTATGTCTCGATTCTGGCCATAACATTGTACATTTGGACTAAAAACCATGAAACCTCGAACATGATAACTCATTTTGAGAAGGATTATACAAGATGCAATCAATATACCAAGTTTGGTATTTTTTCTTGCAAATATTTCACATAATATGAAACCACGCGAAGGATTTACATTGTTTGGACTGTTTTTGAATCTCTTATGCCTGTTTCCAAATTTTCCTGTTTCAAACTATGGTTAAACCGGCGGGCATGAAGATAGGGGATGAGCCTCGCTAAAACTTGCATTAGATCTCTGAAGAAACATCATATTGTGAGTCTAAAAATGATTTTTTCAAAAATCATGAGCATTAGATCTTGTACTTGTAGTTCAAACCGGACCCACTTCCTGCAGTTTGTAACTTCTCTAGCTAGATCAATACATCGGGGAGCAAAAAAAATCACATATTAGGGAGTGCCTCTATGGCGAGCTCCTCGAAGATTTCTGAGGACCGGATCCTAAGACGTCTTAGAGAAGCTCCACCATAGTGGTTTCCCTGCTCTCGCACACCACCTAGCTTGCAGTTTGTAACTTCTCTAGCTAGATCAATACGCCGGGGAGCTAATTTTTTCCACATATTTGGGAGTTCCTCTATGGCGAGCTCCTCGAAGATGTCTAAGGACGGAATCCTAAGACATCTTCGAGAAGCTCCTCCATAGTGGTTTCCCTGCTCTCGCACACCATCTATCTTGAAGTTTGTAACTTCTCTATCTAGATCAATATGCCGGGGAGCTAAAATAATTCACAGATTAGGGAGTGCCTCTATGGCGAGCTCCTCAAAGATGTCTGAGGACGGAATCCTAAGACATCTTCGAGAAGCTCTGCCGTAGTGTTTTCCCTACTCTCACACACCATCTAGCTTGTAGTTGATAACTTCACAAGGAAGCCTATTTATAGATTAAGCAATAGAACATAGTGTCGACACTCACGACATAATGCTGACACTCAGCCGTGTTATAGTGCCGCCACCCACCGAAATAGTGTCGCCACTCACTAGCATAGTGTCGACACTCACTGGCATAGTGTCACGACCCACCGAAAGGTTCATCAGTCCCGGTTGGAGACACCAATCGGGACTAAACATGGTTCGCGCCGGCCCAGCCTACCGCAACCCCTTAAGTCCCGGTTTATGTCTCCAACAGGGACTAAAGGTTCATCTTTTGTCCTGGTTGGAGACACCAACCGGGACTTAAGATATTTCCCGTCAATCTCAGAGCCATCAAGCCACACGCCATGCTTTCCCGCCATTTCCCTCCGCTTCCCGCCATGTTTTCTCGCCCTTTCCCTCCGCTTCCCGTCATGTTTTCCCGCCCTTTCCCTCTATATCTAGCCCGACCATGCCAGGTTTATCCACACATCCATACCTTCCTCTCTCACAATAATGGACACCACATACTGGGTCATTCTCACACGCGAGGAGACTGAAGCACTATGTGCCTGCAGCTATCCATGCCCACCGGGATACCGGCTGCCAACGACTGGATGCTGAGCATTAGAGAGGTTCCTGTCCCTCCTGTGCCTCAAGGTTCCGCCCGCCAGGTGGCCATCACTAACCACTTCGACCTAGAGTTCACACTGAAGCAGTAGATGGATCCCCATTGGGATCTCGGCAACTATGACACCTGGAATGCCTTCTTTGCTAACCGGCAGAGAATTGACCTTGCCAGGTACCAGGGTGATGGCCTGCCCCCGGTGAACCACAACGAAGCCGGTCATCGCTTGTGGTGGGAAAACTGGACTATCGTTGGTGTGATGCGCTACATCACCGAGGGAGATCATGCTCGCCTGTGCTACCCGTACTTTCACCCGCCGCAAAGCCACGCGAAGGGTGGCAGTGGTGAAGGCCGTGCGCGTAGCGGCATCGTCATCTGGGATCCCGTCCCCCACACGCCGTGAATCCGAGGCAGGAATGGCAGGTGCCCCTGACATGTCCATAACGTATCTATAATTTTTGATGGTTTTATGCTAATAATATGCTTTTGACTATCCTTTTTGTATAAAGTTTATGATTTATTTGGACTAACCTACTAATAGTTGCAAAAGTGCACAATGTTCTTGTTTTACACTTTGATGTGTAGGAATTACCATGAATACAAGTGGAAACCTTGTTAGAGTCAAATTGGGATTTTTCCAGAAATCTATCTCAGAACTTGTTTTTAATATGGTCACGTTTAGGGTCGAAGACGGTGTCAAATGGAAAACTCTCCAACTACAAAGTTGTTGGAAATTTCACGAAAAATGTTCTGGACATAAAATTTAGCTGATTCCGAGTCCGGACGGGCCCGCTATGCCCGATTTACTGCAGCCCAAGATGGGGTGACGGGAATCCCAGAAGCTATATAAAGGGAGGAAACCTAATTCGTCCAACACACCTCCACCCACGAATTTGCAGCCGTCAAAGCCACGTTTTTGCTTCCCCATGGATCCCATCTCCATGGGGGAGGGCTCCCAAGAAGCCATGAAGGAAGGGGGCTAAGGGGCGGTGCTCCCCCATGATACCGGCGGCGGGGAAGGAGTCCCCCGCGCCGCCGCCGCCCTCTTCACCATCTTCACCGCCATCTCCATCACCTAATCCTCCTAGTATGCAGTGGTTCATCCTCCCACACACCTCTGTACCGTCCTATGTAAACATGGTGTTTGATGCTATAAGTTATAATCCTATGATCTATGTCATGTTTGCATAGTTTCTTTGTTCTTAGATTGAATGGTTGAACATCTTTGGTTCATTAGAGTTGTATGTTGATATGGTACAGTCCTTTGGTGTCCATTATATTTGTGCGCGCGTGGATTAAACATCATAGGGTTTGTAGTATGTGTAAAAGGAAGGGGGAAGTTTTCCCGGAGTGACAGAAACCTGAGGACACGAACCGGAACGTTGCACGTATGGGAGTAAGAGGACCATTAAATTTAAGGCTATGGTTGGGGAAACCTTAATACATTGTTAGTACTTATGGATGTTTGCTAACAATCCAATCATATAGTACATGTAATTCCAAGTAGTGAAGCGCATGTATATTTAGCCTCTCCCACATAGAAAACTGCATCGAAGACAATGAACCCGATCTATTCGTTATTTAAACTTGGACAAAGCCACCACAATTACCACCACTATTCCACAATCATGGTTATGTTAGTTTAGTGTATTTTATTGCTGCAGCAACTAGCTTTACTTTCTTGTTATTTATTATCATGCAATGCTATCTCTAGTACTCGTATTGTTGCTCTAGTTTTATTCCCTAGATAATGCAAACGTTTAGTGTGCGTAGAGTTGTATCAGTGGTTGATAGAACTTGAGAGAATATTTATCCTACCTTTACCTCCTCGTTTGGTCTGACACTCTTACTTATCGAAAAGGCTACACACGATCCCATATACTTGTGGGTTATCAAGACCTTTTCTGGCGCCGTTGCCAGGGAGCAATAGCGTGTGGGTGAATATTCTTGTGTGCACTTGTTTGCTTTATCTCTAAGTAGTTTTTACTTTCAGTTTTAAGTTGTTCTCTATCTTAGTATGGATAGGGAATGCGAATTAAAAAAGATTTAGTTGTATTTGTTGCCTAAAAACGTTTTCAAAAAGGAAAGTGATTGGAAAGATGAGTAATGGTTAAGTGGGGATCGACCTTGAACACTTGTGTTCATGCCTATGAAACCAAAAAAATCTTCCCATGGAAGCTTTTCAGTTAAAAACCACAGGAAAGAATGGGAAAGTTTTTGTGTTGAAGTTTTTTCACAGAGAATAAGGAACACCAAACAGAGAAATTGAAGAATGGCCAAAAGTTTCTTCAACAACCCCTCGGTTTGCAAACCTTTAAACTTTGTTTTTTGAGCAGCATAGAAACTTGAATAAATTTGAAGCGTTTGTATCTTTTTATTTATTTGTCTTACCATCAAACACCAGTTACATTTGTTTTCTTTGAGTCTTGGAAGTTGTTACCTCTGTAGCAACCGATCATTATCCTTTTTATTTGCTTTTTGTGCCAAGAGTAACCTCTAATGGGAGAGAAGTAATGCTTGGTAAAGTTGTTGTCCCGAAACAGATTTTTGTGCTTCGCTGTAAAAATTCGTGTAAAATCTCTGTACGTCGGTTTGAGCTGTAATGTTTTGTGATTCTACCTCAGGTTGTTATCAAACTTTCGTTAGTTCAACACTTTTAGATTTGAGCAACAGAAGGTCTTCGAAAAAATTGGTATCTATCTGTTGGTCTGTTTTGACAGATTTCTGCCATTATTTGCATTTGCTTCTTGTTGATTCCTTTTTGGGTTCTCTTTGGGGAATTGAGCTTTTTAAGGGAAGTTCTACAGTAGCTTGTGTTTAATGGAAGTTTTATTGGTGTTGAAAATGAACCCAAAGACTTATTATCTTGAGTACACTAATGTTGCTAACGAAGATTATGTGAAGTTTTGTATGAACGAAAAATTTCAGCTGTTAAGGAAAGAATGATGTAATGAGATGAAGAATGGATTAAAGCTCAAGCTTGGGGATGCCACCCCGTGTCACCCTAAGAAATATCCAAGAAGTACAAGCGTCAAAGCTGGGGATGCCCAAGGCATCCCCTTCTTCATCAAAAAAAATCTCAGGTTCTTCCAAACACTTCATTTTATTGTTTCATGCACAGTTGTGTTGTTCTTGGAGCGTCTTCGTTTTTTGTTTTTGGTTTTCGTTTGCTTGGTTTTCTTAGTTTGCTTAAATAAAATGGTTGGACCCCCTCATTCATACACTTGTTTTCAAATAAGATTGGTTTGGATTGGAAAAGAGTAGGAAAGCTCATGCTTAAGTGGGAAAAGAAGCTTGTTTTTGACTATGGCCTATGCTTTGTCATGTCATGCTTGATATTGTTTTGGATTTATGCTTAGTGATTTTTGCTGTAGCATGACATGTTATAAACAATTTAGATTGCTTAATGTGCCTAATGACCCACAAGTATAGGGGGTGTATCGCAGTATTTTCGGTAAGTAAGAGTGTCGAACCCAACGAGGAGCCGAAGGTGCTGGCTAGTGGTATGGATCAGGAATTCTCTGCAAATACTTAGCAAACGGATTTTTAGGGTTTTTTGATAAAGCAAGCAAAAAAAGTACGAGTAAATAAAAGACAGTAGGAATAAATGCATCCATTGGCCCAATCCTTTATGCAGCAAAGGACAAGCCGGTTGTATTTCTATAGATGACCAAACGTTCTCGAGGACACATGGGAAGAGTGTCAAGTGCTTTCGCTTCATATAGTCGATTAATCTTCTCTAGCTTGCTAAGTGTTGTGTGGGTGAACCTGTGCTAATGTACCGTCCCATCCAAGACTTAATACATACTTGTGATTAAACCCCCTTGCAAACATCCGCAAGTACAAGAAAGTAATTAAGGTAGAAACCTAACCATAGCTTTAAACTCTAAGACCCTTACGTCCCTTGTGCAATGGTTTCCTAACGGGGGTTCAGGTTTCTATCACTCCGGCAACCCCTACGATTAGTAGCCAAATACACAATGCATTCCCCTAGGCCCATATAGGTGAAGTGTCATGTCGTCGACGTTCACATGACACCACTAGAAGAAGTACACCACAACTTAAATAACAATCTATTGAATCTTTCTCAACGCAACTCCACTACTAACAACAAGACTTCTCCTATGTTCAGAGATGGAATAATTATGTATAACAATCTAAACATAAACAATAATTCAATGGTTCACTCAATAGCATCAACTACAAAGAGTAATCAACACCGGGAAAGTTTCCCCTATGAACTATGCAAGATTCAACGCAATTGTTACAGCAATATGGAGATGGTGATGAGGGTGCTGATGGTGATGATGGTGGTGGTGGTGATGATGATGATCCCGATGAAGTCCAGCTTGATGGTGGTGTTGATGGTGAAGATCTCCCCTCTCTAGGAAGGAATTCCCCCGGCAGAAATCTGTCTGCCGAAGAGATCTTTCTCTCTCGGTGTTTTCCGCCCCGCAGAGGTGGCGGAATCTTTCTGTGGTCACTCCCCCAGTCTTAGGGTTTCGGGAGGATGATATACGCCAGAGGAGAGAGGCTGGAGTGGGCTAGGGTGGCTACACCACCTCCAGGCGCGGCCTAGGGCTGCCCGCGCCAGGGGGTGGTGTGGGCCCCCTGTGGCCCATCTCCACTCCGTCTTCTGGCATCCTTAGTCTTCTGGAAAAATAGGATTTTCCGTATATTTTCCCGGATTTTCTGATCTTCGTGAATTTTGCCTCCAAACAGCACCTTTTCCATCAGAATCTTGGCTGCAGCGGTCCATGCTCCAAAAGTCATCAACCATGCAAAAAAAGATGAAATAACATAAGTATCACCTCTCAATATGAAATATATCAATGAATAATAGTGAATTAAGACATAGAATAGTGATGCAAAATGGACGTATCAACTACCCCCAAGCTTAGACTTCGCTTGTCCCCAAGCGAAACTGAGCTCAATAAACATGGCCTCAGGTTTATGGAGTGAAGAGTCGATAAAAGAATACGGACAAGAAGCATCACATGCATCAAATACATAGATCATAATAGAAGACAACTCACTATTATATAACTCAACTTGTAATAAGTAAAGGAAACACAATAAAGATACATAAAGTGAATCATAATTGGTAATGGCAAACTTAGCTCTTGGTCGAAGAATAGTTGATAATTTGCTGGAGTTCACAAATAGCTGGTTTTTCAATAATAGCTTTCAAAGTAGTAAACATCAGGATAAGAGCAATGTGCAAAACAAGGAACATAAGAAACATGATTGAATAAATGAACATATGAATGAATGAAACACAACAACTCAAAATACTTGTTGAGATAGAAGGGAGTAGGTTTACTGACTCAACTACAAAGTAAAAGAAAGGCCCTTCAAAGAGGGCAGTAGGGATTGCAAGTCTCATAAAGAGCTCCCAAAAATTATGATACTTACTAGCTTTCAGCTCTCATTTCCCCTATCATAGGCATCTTTAGGTGATTAAGGTTAAAGTGACACAACTAAGAGGATATGCTTGACAAGTTATAAGTTGAAATCTCATGCCCCTTACTTATGAGTACCGATCCTCATGCTACTCAACTTCAGTCACGAGCAAGCTCTTGTCATTGTAATACATGCGTATCATTTAGAACCGCCAACGGGGTACCCCTTGCACATGACACAGGAGCTATCCCATAATCAAAATGACAAGGCAAGCAGACAGTGAGCATCTCAGCAATCTTTTTATTTGCTATTTGCATAGGTTTTTATTGAGGATGCTTCATAGAATGCTCACTATAGTTATGCTGCAAGTTTCCACCATGATTAGGCATGGCTTACGCTAGCGGACCAAGCGTTTATCTAACACACATATAAACTCCATGATCTTACAAGTTCCACTTTTATTTCACACCGCCGGGATCCATAAGAAAAAGAACATGATATCAACTAGGTACAAAGTACCAAATGAAGTGTTGAAAGCGGTCCGCATGATACATGGTTCGCCTAACTTCAACTCATAAAGCGCAAGCATATACGCAACAAAGAAGGACCCAATGGTTCAAGTTTATTAAATGCAAGAAAGTAAAGTGTGTCATCAAGTTCGTGAGAGCTTTAATCACTAATTTTCACATAACAAGTTTAATTTGGGAGGTAGATAAAACAAGAATTTACTTGGAATAGCAATAATGCTACTAGGTAGGTATGGTGGACACAAATGGCAGAGGTTTTGGTTTAAAGGATGTGGATGCACGAGAAGAATATCCTCTCAGTACAGGTTTTTGGCTAGCAAGGCTAGGTAGCAAGTATAAGAGTTGAAGGAAACAACCAAACATACAAGTGATAAAGACAAACATGCAATCTTCCTTGGAAGCACAAAAGATCTTAACTAGAGAATACTAAACTTATTAGAAAATTAAGAAAGAAAGATGATGAAATTATTTTTCTTTAAAGGTACTTTTATCTTTTCTTTCAACTCTCAAAAAAAAGTGTTGCTACTGACCGAGCCAGGTTTGCCAAAACCAACTAAATTAACTCAATGATCCCAGAGTGCTACCAATACTAACAACAAGATCAATCATATAACCATGAATTGAAAACTAATATAAGCTATGCAAAAGAGTGGATGATAGAACCTCTCATTAATATTCCATACCGGCAAGTCACACCAAGGGATACATATCTAACGAGAGAGGGGACACTTCCATAATGCAAACCATCCTACATAATAATTCCTCTATTCATGATATGACTCTACTAATAAGGTAAAAAGATAGAAGATAGTGATGTGATACCGTGGCACTCCCCCAAGCTTGGAACAAACCAAGGGGATGCCAAACCTGATGACGAGTTACTCCTTCGGTGGTGGTGGTAATATTTTCTTAGTTGACGTGAGGAAATCTTCTAGCATCTTGAGAATCCTATTATTCTCCCATTGAATCATGTCCACCTTCCTCCTCAAGTCTCGGTACTTATCGCAGAACTCCTTAGTGACTCGTAGGGCTTCCTTTGATGGAGGGCAAGAGACTAAAGGTACCAGCCCCTGCTTGGGGTCTTGGAGATCTTCCTCCATAGGCTCCTTCCCCTTATCCTTGGCGGACACCATTGTGCTTCAAAGCTTCAAGAATAGTTCCTGGCAGAAACATATTGGAACAAAAACACGACGAAAACACAATATACGAACCTCGGGGGATCCGGGGGTTATATATTACGAAGTTTCATATCAAAAGGGAGGTACTGGGTGAAAACGGGTCGGAGGCGGAGTCTGGGGTGGCCTCACCACCTGGTGGCGCGACCAGGGGTGGGCCCGCGCCACAGGGTGGTGTGGGCCACCCTGGCTCTGTTTCCGTCCCTTTTTCGCTTCGTAACTTCCCTTATTGACTGAAAACTGCAAAAATATAGTTGGATTGTATTTTCACGGAACTTTCTTACCAGAACTGTTACCTAGTTGGAAACGGACTCTGCGGGTCTCTGAATTTGGTATTTAGTGGATCCTTCCAGAGTCACCACTTGAATCATCAATATCTTCATCTTCATACACTTATTACTTGAGTCATAAAACCCTTCTCTTCCTTATTACACCATTATCTCCACTACCTGGAAATTTCTTTCACACAAAACTTCACATAGTTCTCATTAGCAACATTAGTATATATGAAGTGATAAAACCTTTTGAGTCCAACTTCAACTGAAAACCATCAAAACATAAGCTACTGTAGTAACTCCTTCCGAAAACCCAAAAATAATTCAAAAAGGAAATCGAATAAAGAAGCAAATGCAAGAGTGGCAAAATCTGTCAAAACAGACCAGCAGGTAAAGATCATTCTTTTCGAAAATCTTCTGTTGCTCAAATCAAAAAGTGCAAAACTAACGAAAGTTAAATAACAACCTGGGGCAGAAGTACAACAAATTACAGCTCAATTGGACATACAGAGATCTCTCACGAATTTTTACGGTGAAGCACAAAAATCTGTTTCGGGACAGCAACTTCCCCAAATCTTACTTCTCTCTCATTAGAGGTTGATCTTGACACAAAAACCAAACAAAACGGATAAGGAGCGGTTATTACCGAAGTAATAACTTCCAAGACTCAAATAAACAAAGCACAAACTGAAAGCAAAAACAAATTGGGTTGTCTCCCAAAAAGCTCTTTCTTTATAGCCATTAAGATGGGCATGATAATTTTGAAGATGCTCACTCAGGAATATGGATTGAAGTGAAAGAGAGCATTAAGAAGCAAAAACACACACACATTTAAGTCTAACCCACTTCCTATGCAAGGGGATTTTGTAAAGAAACAAGTTGTTGAAACCAGAGGCTTCTTGCATAAGAAGACAAAACAAGTGCAACATAAAAACTTTCAGCATAAAACGAGGAAACTTGATATTATTGAGATACATAAGAACACTTTTCCCTCTCTCATAGTAGCTTTCAGTATCATGCATAAACTTAACAATATAGCTATCACAAGGACCATCATACCAATGATCACTTATTCTAACAGAAAACATGGGAATACTAGCTCTCATAACGCTACTATGTGAAACAATATTAGAGGTATCTTTACAAAGGATAGTGTGTCCCTCTTTTGCATATTTAGTGACAAAGTCTTTCACACTTGCTATTATAGGTTCATCAACCATTTGTTTATCAGGTTCAACAGCTTTATTTGTACTTTCATTAACCATACTAGCTATCATAGAATGTTCCTTTAACTTAACTGGGAAAGGCATTTTCTCAATGTAAGGTTTGGGTAAGACATGATTAGCAGTATAAACTTCAGTATTTCTTGCAGGAACACTCTTAGCAATATCTTTATAAGGTTCATGATACTTATTCCACTTCTTTTTAGGCACTTCAATGTAGGAAGCAAAAGCCTTAAAATAAGAAGCAATAGCTTGAGAGTCTAGACCATAAGCATTTTTAATATTTTGAAAGTCATCAGTTCCCATAAAAGATTCAATGCATTCATAATCATAATTTATACCTGACTTTCTACCTTTGTCATTCTCCCAAGCTTCATCATTGTCTTGAATACGGTCCAGAAGATCCCATTTAGCTTCTTTTTCCATACGAGTGAATGATCCAGCACAAGAAGCATCCAATAAATCCTTGTCATGTAGAGGGAGCCTTGCATAAAAGTTATTGATAATAATATTGTTAGGGAGCTCATGAATGGGACATTTGAGCATTAGTAACTTCAATCTCCCCCAAGCTTGAGCTGTACTCTCTCCATCAAGAGGCCAAAAGTTGTATATTTGATTCCGATCTTTATGAATCTCACTAGGAGGATAAAACTTTGAATAAAAGAGAGGCACTATTTCCTCCCATTCCAGAGCTTGACCATTCTTCAGCAGCTTATACCATTCCTCAACTCTTCCTTTCAGTGATAATGAGAATAACTTCTTCTTAACTTGATCTGTAGTAATACCTGCACACTTGAACAACCCGCATAATTTGTGTATAAAGAGTAAATGATCACCGGGATGGACAGTTCCATCCCCAAAATAGTAGTTATCCATAACACGATCAATAATTCGTGTAGGTATTTTTAAAACATGATTCTCAGCAGGTGGTGGCTTATCTACTACCTTAGCAGTGGTAGTAGCATTACCAAATAAGAAACTCAGCGAATTATCCATAACGAAAATAAAGCAACTAACATAAGTAAACAATACTCACAGTAGAAGTTTCCTTTACCAGTTCCACTCTCCAATAGTGCTTCACTCCCGGCAACAGCGCCAGAAAATAGTCTTGATGACGCACAAGTATAGGGGGTGTATCGCAGTATTTTCGATAAGTAAGAATGTCAAACCCAACGAGGAGAAGAAGGTGCTGGCTAGTGGTATGGATCAGGAATTCTCTGCAAATACTTAGCAAATGGATTTTTAGGGGTTTTTGATAAAGCAAGCAAACCAAGTACGAGTAAATAAAAGACAGTAGGAATAAATGCATCCATTGGCCCAATCCTTTATGCAGTAAAGGACAAGCCGGTTGTATTTCTATAGATGACCAAACGTTCTCGAGGACACATGGGAAGAATGTCAAGTGCTTTCGCTTCATATAGTCGATTAATCTTCTCTAGCTTGCTAAGTGTTGTGTGGGTGAACCTGTGCTAATGTACCGTCCCATCCAAGACTTAATACATACTTGTGATTAAACCCCCTTGCAAACATCCGTAAGTACAAGAAAGTAATTAAGGTAGAAACCTAACCACAGCTTTAAACTCTAAGACCCTTACGTCCCTTGTGCAATGGTTTCCTAACGGGGGTTCAGGTTTCTATCACTCCGACAACCCCTACGATTAGTAGCCAAATACACAATGCATTCCCCTAGGCCCATATAGGTGAAGTGTCATGTAGTCGACGTTCACATGACACCACTAGAATAAGTACACCACAACTTAAATAACAATCTATTGAATCTTTCTCAACGCAACTCCACTACTAACAACAAGACTTCTCCTATGTCCTCAAGAACAAAATGAACTACTCACAAGACATCATATGGATCATGATCAGAGATGGAATAATGATGTATAGCAATCTAAACATAAACAATAATTCAATGGTTCACTCAATAGCATCAACTACAAAGAGTAATCAACACCGGGAAAGTTTCCCCTATGAACTATGCAAGATTCAACGCAATTGTTACAGCAATATGGAGATGGTGATGAGGGTTCTGATGGTGATGATGGTGGTGGTGGTGATGATGATGATCCCGATGAAGTCCAGCTTGATGGTGGTGTTGATGGTGACGATCTCCCCTCTCTAGGAAGGAATTCCCCCGGCAGAAATCTGTCTGCCGGAGAGATCTTTCTCTCTCGTGTTTTCCGCCCCGTAGAGGCGGCGGAATCTTTCTGTGGTCGCTCCCCCAATCTTAGGGTTTCGGGAGGATGATATACGCCAGAGGAGAGAGGCTGGAGTGGGCCAGGGTGGCCACACCACCTCTAGGCGCGGCCTAGGGCTGCCCGCGCCAGGGGGTGGTGTGGGCCCCCTGTGGCCCATCTCCACTCCGTCTTCTGGCATCCTTAGTCTTCTGGAAAAATAGGATTTTCCGTATATTTTCCCGGATTTTCTGATCTTCGCGAATTTTGCCTCCAAACAATACCTTTTCCATCAGAATCCTGACTGCAGCGGTCCATGCTCCAAAAGTCATCAACCATGCAAAAACAGATGATATAACATAAGTATCACCTCTCAATATGAAATATATCAATGAATTATAGTGAATTAAGGCATAGAATAGTGATGCAAAATGGACGTATCAGTGCCTTGAAAGAATCATGCGTTGTTTTAGCATATTAAAGCATAGTATTGTGGTATTCTCCTTTGATGCTTTATTTGGGTTGACTTGGCGCATGCTCACACCATGTTAAGACTATCCCAAGTCTCCATATCCTTTATGATCCTTTAGTTTTCGGCTTGTAATATCACTTTATGCTTTAATTAATGATGTTTTGTTGCTTTGCATGATTATGGCCATTATTACTCTCTTAGTTGGTTGCTCCCAGTCTTTTGCTAGCCTTCATAACAAAGTATGAGTTCCACTCATGCATCCAACTCCAAATAAAACCAAGTTATTCCAAAGAGTCCACCATACCTACCTATTAGCATTTTCTATTCGAAGTATATTCATGTTTTTATCTACCTTCCGAATTAAACTTGTTATGAGAAAACTAGTGATTAAAGCTCTCACGAACTTGATGGCACACTTTACTTTTCTTGCCCCTAATAAACTTGAACCATTGTGTCGTCTATGTTGTATATGATTGCACTTATGCGTTGGGGATTAGCAGAACCATGCTGTCATGGGGAACGCTTTCAACACTGCACTTGTACATTGTACCCAGTTGATATCATGATCTTTTGTTTATGGATGTCGTCGGTGTGAAAAATGAAAGGGGAGCTTGTAAGTCCATGGAGTTATGTATGGGTGTTAGAGAAACGTCTGGGTCGCTGGTCTAATCCATACCTAATCATGGTGGAAACCTACAGCGTAACTATAATGAGCAATCTATGAAGTATTCTTCTTATAAAAAAAGGAGATAGAGATTGAGAAAAAAAAGAAAAAAAGAGATGAGAAAAGAGGAAAGAGAGAAAAACACCATTTTCCCATGGTAAATAAGAAGATTCCTGAGATGCTCGTTGTCTGCTTACCTTGTCATTTTTGATATGGGGATTCATGCGTATCATCGGGCAAGGGGTACCCCGTTGGCGGTTCTCTATGATACACATGTACTTATTATGACAAGAACTTACCGGTAACTAAACTTGAGTAGCATTAGGAGCGACCCTCGTATCCAAGGGACATGAGATTGCTAACTTATACTTTGTTAAGCATATACTCCATACTTTGTTCACTTTAACCTTAATCACTTCAAGATGCTTATGATAGGGCAATGAGAGCTGAAAGCTAATAAGTACCATAATTTTTGGAAGCTCTTTATGAGACTTGAATCCCTGCTTCCTTCTATGAAGGTCTTTTTTTACTTTTATGTTGGGTCTCCATCTTCTTTCTTTATGCACCTATTGAGAGAGCATAGTGGCCATTCTTAGTTTAATGTGCATTGTCCCAAGACTTTTTGATTGATTCATAACTTTGATATTGCTTGTTCTTAAACTGTTTGTATCTAGTCATCCTTATGAACTTTGAAGGTGTCTTATGCATTTATGTTTTGCTATACCATGAGGGACAAGCCGAATACCACTCTTATTATGTTTTCTATATGTGAAACAAACAAATGTCTTTTAATGCATTGTTATTCATGATCTTTTGTTTATACCTTTTCATGTTACAACATAGTTGCTATGTCTTATTGTTAGAACTCTATCTTTCATGTTCATGTTTAGAATACCTTTGATCTCAACTATCAACGCTTTCACAATAATGATGATCAAGATTGTGTTGTCTGCATGTCACCTCAAAAATTATATTGTTTTTATCGTTTACCTACTCGAGGACGATCAAGAACTAAGCTTGGGGATGTTGATATGTCCATAACGTATCTATAATTTTTGATGGTTTTATGCTAATAATATGCTTTTAACAATCCTTTTTGTATAAAGTTTTTGATTTATTTTGACTAACCTACTAATAGTTGCAAAAATGCACAATGTTCTTGTTTTACGCTTTGATGTGTAGGAATTACCAAGAATACAAGTGGAAACCTTGTTGGAGTCAAATTGGGATTTTTCCAGAAATCTGTCTCAGAACTGTTTTTGAAGATGTTCACGTTTTGAGTCGAAGCGGGCGTCAAACGGAAAACTCTTCAACTACAAAGTTGTTGGAAATTTCGCGACAAACGTTCTAGACATAAAATTTAGCTGATTCCGAGTCTGGACAGGCCCGCTAGGCCGATTTACTACAGCCTAAGATGGGGAGACGGGAATCCGAGAAGCTATATAAAGGGAGGAAACATAATTCGCCCAACGCACCTCCACCCATGAATTTGCAGCCGCTAAAGCCATTTTTTTGTCTCCCCCATGGATCCAATCTTTATGGGGGAGGTCTCCCAAGAAGCCATGAAAGAAGGGGGCTAAGGGCGGTGCTCCCCATGATACTGGCGGCGGGGAAGGAGTCCCCCACGCCGCCGCCGCCCTCTTCACTATCTTAACCATCTTCACCGCCATCTCGATCACCTAATCCTCCTAGTATGCAATGGTTCATCCTCCCACACACCTCTGTACCATCGTATGTAAACATGGTGTTTGATGTTATAAGTTATAATCCTATGATCTATGTCATGTTTGCGTAGTTTCTTTGTTCTTAGATTGAATGGTTGAACGTCTTTGGTTCATTAGAGTTGTATGTTGATATGGTACAGTCCTTTGGTGTCCATTATATTTGTGCGTGCATGGATTAAACATCATAGGGTTTGTAGTATGTGTAAAATGAAGGGGGAGTTCTGCCGGAGTGACATAAACCTGATGACGCGAACCAGAACTTTGCACGTATGGGAGTAAGAGGACTATTAAACTTAAGGCTCTGGTTGGGAAAACCTTAATACATTGTTAGTACTTACGGATGTTTGCTAACAATCCAATCATATAGTACATGTAATTCCAAGTAGTGAAGCACATGTATATTTAGTCTCTCTCACATAGAAAACTGCATCGAAGACAATGAACCCGATCTATTCGCTATTTAAACTTGGACAAAGCCACCACAATTACCACCACTATTCCATACTCATGGTTCTGTTAGTTTAGTGTATTTTATTGCTGCAGCAACTAGCTTTATTTTCTTGTTATTTATTATCATGCAAAGCTATCTCCAGTACTCGTATTTTTGCTCTAGTTTTATTCCGTAGATAATGCAAACGTTTAGTGTGCGTAGAGTTGTATCAGTGGTTGATAGAACTTGAGAGAATATTTATCCTACCTTTAGCTCCTCGTTGGGTTTGACACTCTTACTTATCAAAAAGGCTACACACAATCCGCTATAAGGGTTATTAGCCCCCGAAATATGCCATGGTTCACGGTCCCCGCCAGTTCCCCCGTACACAAGCCGGAGAAGGGTTGACGATCCAGCCACATGCGCCTAGCGGTGACGATGATAATGATGACGATAACGAACACAACCCTGAAGTTGTGTACTATAGAGCTAGACATGATTATGACTAATAAATGTCTCTACTAGAACCCTCCCGAATTATGAAGATGTTGTTGTATTCTTGTGAGTTCGCTAAAGTGCTCAAATGCTTATTTTATAATTTTAATAATTGCCATGGGAACTATTCAGAATGCTTGGGAATAGTACATTACATAAAATATTTAATACATTATTACACATCAAAAAAATGATTTACCATATTAAATATTTTTTTACAAAAAATAAATTATATTTTTATTAGGTTGATATTTCTGTTATGAACATTTTGATATGCTATATATATTTGTATTACATATATTTTGATATGCTATATATATTTTAACATGCAATAAGGCAGGAACCAGAATTTATAATCAAAGTTTAAATATTCTTTTTGAAAGACCCTTTAGTCCTGGGTCATGCCAAGACCCACGACTAAAGAGGACAGTTGGCGCGCGGCCACTGAGCTCCTGCCAAATCTCTTTAGTCCCTGGTCGTGGCATGACCCGATACTAAAGGTCACTTTAGTCTCGGGTCATGCCATGACCCAGGACTAAAGACCCTTTAGTCCCGGGTCGTGGCATGTCCCGGGTCTAAAGGCCAATGCCCTATAAAGCACCGACCTTCTCCCCTGATCCCCATCTCACTTTGAAGAAGGAGGCTTGCGAAGCAGAGAGACAACCTGACACCAGAAGGCTGCCCGACTCCGTCGCCATCTGCGCTGTACGTCGCTCCACCGAACACCGCGCGCCATCGTCTATAGCCTCGGCACGCCACCACCAACACTTATCACCTCCGTCATTGCCGTGTCGTCCCCAGGTGCGGCCCCTCTCCCCCTTATCAATACCTCTCGTCCGAATTGTGGTTAGGCGCGGCGGCGGGGCAAGCCGGGCAGGAGCGCGAGCATGGGGGCCACGAGCAGGGGCGGCGCATGTAGGGAGGATGCCCTGGCTTCCCGGTGGCAGTGCAGAGCAGGAGCGCTCTGTCCGCCCTTGCTCTTGATTTTTATGTATTTTTTATTGTCTTTTTTATTATTATGTATTTTTAGTACTCTTTGTATTTTCTTAATTGGTATGTAATGTGAACATTGAAAAAGTCTGAACTATTTTCTTAATATTTTAGTTGTATTGTTTCAACTAACTCTAAATTTTCCAAGTCCATATCATGTTTTATTTGGGAAAAACGAAAAAAAAGGAAAATTGCTATGTAATGTGAACATTGAAATAGGGAAAAAGAGTTAGAATGAATCTTGGTGCAGCAATAATGAATTCTGTTGTGTGTAGCTAAGCCCATATTTAGGAAAAATAAAACCTCTCGATGTCGACATGTCAACAAAAATGGGTAAGGAAGAAAATAAAAAATATTTCTAGTAGTAGTATTTGTAGTATTATTTCTAGTAGTATTTGGTAGTAGTATTTCTAGTAGTATTACTAGTAGTATTGTATAGTATTTGTAGTAGTATTTGTAGTAGTACTATTGCATTTGTGGGAGCTCCATGTAGTAGTATTTGTAGTATTAGTAGTAGTAGTTTGAGGCTAGGGAGGGCGCGACAACGCACGCCATATAGGGCTGAACGGTCGTGACAACTAGAAAGTTTATTGCACTGTAGTTTATTAGCACTTTCCTATGATTATAGTACTGAACTAACTAGCAAGTTTTTGCATAAACTATGGATCGCGACCTGGATCAAGAAGAGATATTGGAGGATATGATAAATGAAAATAATGATTTGACCTCGTAGTATCTGAACGACTCTTATGAGGAAGTGGAGGAGGATATCGAGGAAGGAGACGTCTTTGGTGAGAGAGTTGAGGAGGATCTCGAGCGAAGAGACGGTTCCGGTGAGGGAACCTTGACTACAAAGTCGAGCGAGGTACATATATTTAGCCGTTACTGACTAGATGCATTAATTGGTTTGTATATATATAACAATTCTTTCTTATTTTAGCCCTCTGGATCGAAGCAATCTACTAGAAGCAAATGAGGCCCGACAAAAAAGATGCCCCCATGATGGATCTGAAATATAACCATCTACGTCCATATTTAAACTAGATATTATTCATATTTTTGATGAAATATCTCTCTAAACCCTGCCACTAATGCCTAATGATCAAAAGGGTATGCAATCCTTTCCTTCTATTTTTCCCCGTGCAGATAATAAGGTTTGATGATGTGAATCACTACATTAAAATTAAAGATACGAGATTTCCAACAACCAGAAGAAACCAGGAGTCGTGAAGCCGAGGCAAACGCTTTAACGACCAACTATACGACCGGAATAAAATTCCAGCCGTATAGTTCTGGTCGTATAGTTGGCGTCAACACAACTAGGTCAAACAGAACAACTTTCGTGAAGCGACCCCTATATAAAGAAGCCTCGGGCGACGAGAAAAAGCCCACGAGTCCCTGATGCCTCCAGATCTCCATCCACCACACCGAAGGGCCGTCGAAAGAATATACTTAGATCTAATCTCCAAAGCCCTTCTCCACTTCCATAGCCATATTCCACCACATGTAATAGTAGATCTCATCTTTGATTGGAGACATTGTAAGACTATTTGCTATCAATCTCATGATTTCCAATACAATGTTTGTGATTGTTGATCTCATCTCTATGTGTGAGTAATCCTCCTTGGGCTAAGGGCTTCGGCCTAGCCATGTAGTTTTTGTGCATATTATTTATCGTAGATGGGATCATGTATTAGTTTGTATGACATGATGATTATTGTATCCTCTCTTAACTCAATTTAAGGACTTGTCAGGTACCCAAGTCCCTGAGGATTGAGACAGGTATAGGGAGTATGAGTAATGACTAATCTGCAGGTTGGGAACCCTAGTGACAGAAGGGGTAGTACGGTTCTATGTGAGCAATTTACTTGGGATTAACGGTGACGTCACTATGCATATCATTAGTTCTCTTTCGTCTATGTATGAGACTAGTAGGTTATTGATATAAACAGTTGCGGAGGCAATATCGATTATGGATGCAATACCCACATATAATTTATCTTGCTCTAACAATTACATGCATACTTTATCTTTATATTTTATTCCCATAAGATGTTTTGCACAGCTACAGGTGAGACTGAACGCCCTAGGCCCTCTCTCTCCATCATCGACAACAACAAAAGACACAAACTCTTGGTCTGGTAAAAACACAAAAGGAATTCTAAAACTCCCGAAGGTTCTTTAAAGTAACTTCACTACGCATCTGCTTCCCGAGGATTTGATAAACCTAGGTCTACTAGGGAAAAAAGAGCTATACTACATCCGTAATCCGGATTGAAGGTATCAACCCTTTTTTTGGCGCCGTTGCCGGGGAAGTAACAGCTACCCTTGTGAGGTTAGTAGGAACCTTGATAATTTTAATTATTGTTTTTAATTTTAGTTTGCTTTCAGTCTTTATTTGAAAAACCAAAAAAATTAGTTAGCCTTTAAATTCTTGCTTTTACTATTATAAGTCTCTGTTTAAGAAAACCCAAAAACATAAGAAATATGGCTAAAACTAAGCTTGGGGAGATTGCTACTCCTAATAATGATTACTTGCGTACTCCTATTACTCAACCAACAATTGCTGCTGATGACTATGAAATTAAGCCCCATTATTTAAGTTTGGTTCAATAGAATCAATTTGGAGGCTATGTTGTTGAGGACGCAGGTATGCACTTGAATACTTTCACTGAAATTTGTGACATGATGCGCATAAAATACGTTGACCCCGATGCGGTCAAATTGCATTTATTTCCTTTCTCTCTTAGAGGAAGAGCAAAATAATGGTTGCCATCTTTGCCTAGAAATACTATTACATCATGGGTGGAATGCACTTCTTTATTTATGATTAAAATTTTCCCACCGGCAAAGACTATGCAACTAAGATCTAATGTTACTGGTTTTAGACAGGAAGAGTGTGAGCCACTAGCACTTGCATGGGAGAGGATGAAAGAATGCATGAGAAACTTTCCTAGTCATGGGATGGAAGACTGGTTAATTTTCCATCTATTTTATAATGCTCCTAACCCTGTGTCTAAGTCTATGCTTGATACTACAGCTGGAGGAACATTTATGGGTAAACATATTACCGAAGCAAAGCAGCTGCTAGACAATATGCAAGACAACCATGCCCAATGGCATGTGGATAGATCAAACACGAAGAAGGTGAACTCTGTCTCACCACAAGAAAATGAAGAACTCAATGCAACGTTGGATGATCTCATACTAGCCGTAAAAGGTAAGGAAACCCAGGTACGAGCTATCCCAGAAACAAATATTGAAGAAATAGACTTTATAGCTCGTAATGATTATAACCCTGCTTAGAAGAAGAATTAC
This sequence comes from Avena eriantha, assembly GCA_910589775.1. Lineage (NCBI taxonomy): Eukaryota > Viridiplantae > Streptophyta > Magnoliopsida > Poales > Poaceae > Avena > Avena eriantha. Next base: position 187,086,283 of record OU342744.1, read on the forward strand.
AATCCTAACTTTCAGAAACACTATTCTAATCCTAAAGGTAACTCTAATAATAATATGGAAACTAGTAATGGTAGTCTCCAAGAAAAACTTAAGTATTTTATAGACTCACAAAATGAACAAAACAATATTCTTGTTCAAATAGCGGAGAACCATGATGCTATGCTTCTTAAATTATCTAACCAAACTATAAGTTTGAGAAATGATTTGCAGGCCCTCCAAGAAAAAATGAGGATCGTTGAGGCATAGCTAGGTAAGATAACTGAGAGTCAAACTCTCATTCTAGCTAAATTTGTAGGTAAAGCTGAGCCCAATCCTATTGAAGACCTCAAGATGTTGAGAATCCAAAGGGAGGAGCCTGAAGAACTTGATTATAGTAATGCTCCTTCACCAAGCTACACTGTTGAAGATCTTGTAAAAAGGATCAACGTTAAGATTCCAGTAAGTGAAGGAAATGAGGAATCTATGTACCAACACTTCGTTAATCAGGTACCAATAAAGGTACGTGAGCTTGAGGAAGAATATAAGCAAATTGCTGAAAAATTACCTGTGAAGCTTGATGATATATTTGAGCCTACTATTAAGATTAAAAATGGGACCAATAAGATAGCTGCACTTTGTGATCTAGGTGTAAGCATCTCAACAATTCCAACAAGTCTTTTTAATAAGTTAAATCTTGGCTCTTTTGAGATCACTAAGTTAAAATTGCATCTAGCAAATTCTACCTACTAACAAGCTGTAGGAATTAAGGAGGATACTTTAGTATACATTAAAGGTTGTCCTGCTCTTATTGATTTTGTTATTGTTGACATGCCTGAAGATGCTACTGCTCCTATTATATTGGGCCGTCCTTTCTTAAGAACTATTAAGGCTTTGATTAATCTACATGAAGGGAACATGAAGCTTCAATTGCCTTTGCAGGATCCTTTTGGTATTCATTTCCCTAGGAAGAAGAAAGCCAAGCATGATGAAAATGAGGCCATCACCTTGAAGGCCAACTATTTTGGAGTGGGTGTTCCTGAAGGGTAACGGGTAGGCTACACTAGCGTAAAATCAAAAATTTCTACCGCGTCAACCAGGAATACTATTGTCATAGATCACGGGATTACCGCTAGACGCGCAGGTGCGGAACTCGATGAAGCACGTTGCGGCAGTGTAGATGTTCTACGTCTCCTCCTCGTCCTCGTCCCACGAGCAGCTCCCCTTTGCGCGGCTCATCCAAGTGCTACAGATGCAGCACCTCCGAGGTATCCACACGTCCGGAGTGGAAGTCGTCACACGCCAGACTGCTAGGTCTGCGCGTGCAACACAGGCGGAAGAGGAGTGGCGGCTGGGTGGAATGCTCTCTCCTTTTCAGCTCGCCTCACTCCCTCTTATATAGGCATCCCTGGTGGGCTTCTACATTAGCAGCCCATTAGCAGCCTAAGCCTGGTCTAATTCGGATCCAATCCTCATTAGGCTTCCAGCCCCTAAAGTGTGTGACCCTATAGGTTCATACACGTATAGACATGACGCGAGTACACTTGCTCCGTCAATAGTTGGTAGCGGCCTCTAGCAAGACGTGCCAACTCCTAAACGCATATAAAGATCATTCGGACGAACCATCACAAGGTTGAGTACATGTCTTTCCCTTTGCCTCACGATATTTGGTCTAGCTCTAAGCTGACCTCTCTTTCTCGATACTGTGATTCAGAATCCCTTTACTAGGTTAACTCTTAACCATATGTAGCACGGCCATGCATTTCTGGATCCGATCACTCGAGGGGCCCAGAGATATCTCTCTCAAGTAGAGAGGGGCAAATCCCATCTTGATTGACCGATGCCTTGCAGCATGTATCAGGACAAACCCGAAAGCTACCTTTATAACTACCCAGTTACGGAGTAGTGTTTGATAGCCCCAAAGTAGGTCGATCCACATCTCAAGTACATGCGACAATCTCAGGTCTAAGGACAAAACGTACACGATGTGTAGAGAGAGCTGCAAGTATTATTGCTAGTCTCATGTTGGGTCAGTCCAACCCCATGTTCATAACATGTGTCCACATCATTGGTTTGACATCTCCATGTCAATGACTTGCGAAACATAGTCATTAACCAATCGATGTGCTAGTCTAATATTCACGTGTGTCCTCGCATGAACTCCGACTAGGGACAATTATTAGATAACCATACAAGTAAAGAGTTTCACAAACAATTCACATAATTGCCAATCAATACAAGTTGCCTGGTATATGGATATTCAAGGAACATTATAATAACTCATGGATACACATGAAATACAATCATCTCTATGATTGCCTCTAGGGCATATTTCCTTCAGTCTCCCACTTGCACTAGAGTCAATCTAGACAGTATCTAATACCTATTGCTCTTGTGTGCGCTTCATGCGCAGGCTACGGGAGTGGCTTAGTCAAGGGATCAGCAACATTTGAGTCCGTATGTATTTTGCATAACATGACACTACCTTCATCAATGAACTCACGAATCAGATGGTAGCGCATGCGAATATGTTTGTTCTTCTGGTGCTGTCTAGGTTCTTTGGCTTGTGCAATAGCACCATTGTTGTCACAATAAACGTCCAAGGGATTGGACGAGCCCTGAACCACACCAAGAGCGATCAGGAAATTCCTAATCCAAACAGCTTCCTTTGCAGCCTCCGAGGCAGCAATATATTCAGCTTCTGTTGAAGAGGAGGCCACTATATCTTGCTTGGAACTTTTCCAGCTCACAGCACCACCATTCATGACAAACACATAACCTGATTGCGATTTCGAGTCGTCTGAGTCATTAAGGTAACTCGCATCTGTGTAACCCTTTACACTGAGTTCAACCTCACCTCCATAAACTAGGAACATATCCTTAGTCCTTCTCAAGTACTTAAGGATATTCTTTACCGCTGTCCAGTGAATCTCACCTGGATCAGCCTGGTATCTGCTCGTAACACTTAGAGCATAGGAAACATCTGGGCGAGTACATGTCATTGCATACATGATGGATCCAATAGCCGAAGCATATGGAACCCTACTCATGCGTTCTCGCTCATCAGTGGTCGAAGGACACTGAGTCTTGCTGAGTTTAATGCCGTGAGACATGGGCAAGAACCCCTTCTTAGCCTCTTCCATGCTGAACCGTTTCAACACTTTGTCAATGTACGTACTCTGGCTTAATCCAATTAGCCTCCTTGATCTATCTCTATAGATCTTGATACCCAGAATATATGCCGCTTCTCCCAAGTCCTTCATAGAAAAACTATTTTTCAATGAGGTCTTAACAGACTCGAGCATAGGAATGTCATTTCCAATCAATAATATGTCATCCACATATAAGATTAGAAACACAAGTGATTTCCCATTTTCTTTCTTATACACACAAGGTTCTTGTTCGTTTTTGGTGAAGCCAAACTCCTTTACAACTTCATCAAATCGAATGTTCCAACTCCGAGATGCTTGCTTCAGCCCATAAATAGACTTTTGAAGTTTGCATACCTTTCCAGCATTGTTTGGATCGACAAAACCTTCGGGCTGCATCATATACACGTCCTCAGAAAGGATTCCATTTAAGAAAGCCGTCTTGACGTCCATCTGCCATATCTCATAATCGAAATGTGCAGCAATGGCTAGAATGATCCGTATAGATTTAAGCATCGCTACGGGCGAGAAAGTCTCGTCGTAGTCAACTCCTTGAACTTGTCGAAAACCTTTTGCAACAAGTCGAGCTTTATGGATGTGAACATTTCCATCCATATCAATCTTCTTCTTATAGATCCACTTGCACTCGATGGCTTTAAAACCATCAGGCAGGTCAACCAAGTTCCAAACTTGATTGTCTCCCATGGACTCTATCTCGGATCTCATGGCAATCAGCCATTTCTCAGAGTCTGGGTCCACCATCGCTTCTGCATAGGTCGCAGGCTCATCATTGTCTAACAATAATAACTCTCGCGTTTCGCGGAGCCTCGCCGACCTTCGTGGTTGTGGTGCTTCTATTGCCACGGGTTCCTCAACTTGTTCTGCTACAATAGCATCACTCGTAGAAGCATCCCCGACTGGCTCATCTTGAACTTCTTCAAGTCGCACCGACCTTCCACTCGTTCCCTTTGTGAGAAACTCTTTCTCTAGGAAAACACCGCTACGAGCGACAAACACTTTGCCCTCTTCTCGGTTGTAGAAGTAATACCCTAAGGTTTCCCTTGGGTATCCCACAAAAATGCACTTATCCGATTTGGGTGTTAGCTTGTCTGACTGAAGTCGCTTGACAAATGCATCACAACCCCAAATCTTTAGAAAAGACAAACTGGGATTCTTTCCAGTCCACATCTCATATGGTGTCTTAACTACGGATTTAGATGGTACCCTATTTAGTGTGAAAGCTGCTGTTTCTAGCGCGTAACCCCAAAATGATAATGGTAAATCCGACTGGCTCATCATCGATCGAACCATGTCCAACAAAGTTCGATTACGCCGTTCAGAGACCCCGTTTCTTTGAGGTGTTCCGGGCGGCGTGAGCTGTGGAACAATTCCGCAACTCTTAAGATGATTGCTAAACTCGTGACTCAAATATTCACCTCCGCGATCAGATCGCAAGGCCTTTATTTTCTTGCCACGTTGATTCTCTACCTCATTTTGAAACTCTTTGAACTTTTCAAAAGTTTCAGACTTATGCTTCATCAAGTAGACATAGCCATATCTACTGAAATCATCAGTGAAAGTAATGAAGTAGTGATATCCTCCTCTGGCTGTCGTGCTCATTGGTCCACATACATCAGTATGTATGAGTTCCAACAAGTCTGTCGCTCTCTCGGGAAAACCCTTGAAAGGCGTCTTGGTCATCTTTCCAAGTAAACAAGCTTGACATGTCTCGTATGATTCAAAATCAAACGAAGTTAGAAGACCATCACCATGGAGCTTCTTCATGCGCTTTTCACTTATATGCCCCAAACGACAATGCCATAGATAGGTAGGACTCAAATCATTTGGCCGAAGCCTTTTAGCACTAACATTGTAAACACATGCATTATCAAGATTTAAAATAAATAACCCATTGACAATGGGAGCATCAGCCACAAACATAGCATTCTTAGAGATTACACAACCATTGTTTGTACTCGCGAATGAATAACCATCCCTCATCAAACATGAAGGTGATAAAATGTTTCGACCCATACTAGGAATGTAATAACAATTATTCAACTCCATGATAAATCCTGACGGAAGGTGAAGTTGCATGACGCCGACGAACAATGCAGCAACCCTTGCTTTATTTCCGACGCGAAAATCCACTTCGCCTTTTTGCACTTCTCTAGTCCTTATTAGCCCCTGCATCGAATTGCAAATATGAGCAACCGATCCGGTATCAAATACCCAAGAGTTAACATAAGAATCTGCGAGAAAAATGTCCACAACATTTACAACAAGTGTACCTGAGTGGGAAGTACTCTTACTTCCACTTTTCTTCAAAGAAGCCTGGTACTTGCTGCAGTTCCTCTTCCAGTGGCCATATTCGTGACAAAAGAAACACTCAGTGTCTCCTGCAGGACCAGCCTTTTGCTTGGGTGCAGGGTTTGGCTTAGGGATCGTATCCTTAGCCTTGCCCTTCTTCTTCTGCCAAGAAGTGCCCTTTTTCTTGAAGCTAGGCTTGTTCTGCACAGCCATCACATGGCTATGCCCTGCACACTTCTTAATGTCACATTCTGCTGTTTTCAGCATCCCACATAATTCATTAAGGCCCCTCTCCACCCCATGCATATGGTAGTTCGAAATGAAATGCCCATAGCTAGATGGAAGAGATGCCAAAATGAAGTCAGTGGCCAACTCTTGGCCTAATGGAAAACCAAGCTTTTCCAAAGTCTGACTGTAACCAACCATTTTGATCACATGGGGGCCTACAGCTGCTCCCTCTGCCAGCTTGCATTCCACAAAGGACTTAGCGACATTGTACCTCTCAGTCCTAGCCTGAGTCTGGAACATGTCCTTAAGCGCAACGATCATATCGTACGCTTCCTGATCCTCAAACTGTTTTTGAAGATCAGGTTCCATGCATGCAAGCATAAGACAACTGACCTCAAGAGATTCATCACATGCTTTCTTGTAGGCATTCTTAAGGGTAGCAGTTGCATTATCAGCAGGTTCATCCGGGATTGGGGTATCCAGAACAGTTTCCTTTTTCTCAGCCCTGAGAACAATTCTCAGGTTACGGACCCAGTCCGAATAGTTTGTTCCATTTAGTTTATCCTTTTCAAGAATCGAACGCAAAGCAAAAGGTGATGAATTGTTCGGTGCCATTGATCTACAACAAAAAAATATGCAAAATACTAAGCCATGTAACCATGAAAGAGTAAAACATATTAAACAATTTAATAGCATATACTCCCACTTAAATCAACATCCCTCTATTGATACTAAGTGATTCAAGATCCACAATTAACAAGTCGACTAGTGAGCTTTAGCATCACTGCTAGAAGACAAGGTAAATCGGTAAGCAACCTTTGCTAATCATATCACATATGACTCTTGTTGTTGGGTGACATCTCTATGTCAAAACTAGGCGCCCAACCTTTATGCCCCAAGGTCCTTAACTGTTAAGATGACCTTGTTAAGCTCACCAACCCTTATGCGTGTAGGTATCCGATACAAACCCATCCAGCCAAGGAAAACCGTGGCACCCTAATTTCATAGACCCACCAACGATTGTACAGGGCATAGGATGGTGCAAGGTTTGGTTGGGAGGGCATGGTTTAACTTAAACTTTGTGAGGGATCGTTCTACTTCTATCATCTAAGCATGCATAGTAGTAAAACGTATAAGAATAGCATTCACATAGATGTGATACAGTATGGCCCATTTTCTCATGGTGATCTCCATCGCCATAGAACCTGTCCACCATGATGATCTCCATCTTCATGCTCTATGCGAGCCATCCTCCAAGTGATGAGTTCTCCAAGAACTAATACAAGCTATTACTCCTAACATCTAGTAATCAAAATTACATGGTATTGGGATCATCACAAGTTGGCACGCAGGCCATTACAATAATTGACAACACATATGGCTCCAGCCGTGTTGCCCAACTCACGACACGCAGGTCATGAAAAAAATACATACATGCATCACATACATTTTTGGGCCATACTGATCACATAAATCCTGCAAAAACAAGTTGTGCATAGAATCGCATTCTACCGGATCATGTGAAATTGTACCACCTATGAACCTTAACGAGATACAAAAAAGGGGGATACGACTAAGGGGGGTCTAGGGGGTCTCCCCCTGCGGGGTTCGAAGGGGCAGCGCCCCTCGCGGTACATTCGTGAAAAATGAGAGATCAAATCTATACAATTTTCTTTAAGGATTTTGATCGGCAAATCCAATTTACCATAAACCGACCATAGTTCCGATTTGACCAAACTCCTTTGATCACGGTACGTCGATTCAGATCTAATTCCCGATTCGATCAATCATATTGATCTTCGCGTGATTCAGAAGGATTTATGTGTCACTGTCTACCCCGATGGCGGAAACCGACCGGTAGGGGTAAGTCGTTCGACGACCTTAGAATCACGATCACGGAAATTAAGATCATAGATCAATCCAGAAAACACCGCCATACAAACGATCATATCATTCATATCAATCTACATATCACCATATGCAAACTTCCCGAACCTATGACTGAATAGCATCGGCTCTGATACCACTGAAGGGTAACGGGTAGGCTACACTAGCGTAAAATCAAAAATTTCTACCGCGTCAACCAGGAATACTATTGTCATAGATCACGGGATTACCGCTAGACGCGCAGGTGCGGAACTCGATGAAGCACGTTGCGGCAGTGTAGATGTTCTACGTCTCCTCCTCGTCCTCGTCCCACGAGCAGCTCCCCTTTGCGCGGCTCGTCCAAGTGCTACAGATGCAGCACCTCCGAGGTATCCACACGTCCGGAGTGGAAGTCGTCACACGCCAGACTGCTAGGTCTGCGCGTGCAACACAGGCGGAAGAGGAGTGGCGGCTGGGTGGAATGCTCTCTCCTTTTCAGCTCGCCTCACTCCCTCTTATATAGGCATCCCTGGTGGGCTTCTACATTAGCAGCCCATTAGCAGCCTAAGCCTGGTCTAATTCGGATCCAATCCTCATTAGGCTTCCAGCCCCTAAAGTGTGTGACCCTATAGGTTCATACACGTATAGACATGACGCGAGTACACTTGCTCCGTCAATAGTTGGTAGCGGCCTCTAGCAAGACGTGCCAACTCCTAAACGCATATAAAGATCATTCGGACGAACCATCACAAGGTTGAGTACATGTCTTTCCCTTTGCCTCACGATATTTGGTCTAGCTCTAAGCTGACCTCTCTTTCTCGATACTGTGATTCAGAATCCCTTTACTAGGTTAACTCTTAACCATATGTAGCACGGCCATGCATTTCTGGATCCGATCACTCGAGGGGCCCAGAGATATCTCTCTCAAGTAGAGAGGGGCAAATCCCATCTTGATTGACCGATGCCTTGCAGCATGTATCAGGACAAACCCGAAAGCTACCTTTATAACTACCCAGTTACGGAGTAGTGTTTGATAGCCCCAAAGTAGGTCGATCCACATCTCAAGTACATGCGACAATCTCAGGTCTAAGGACAAAACGTACACGATGTGTAGAGAGAGCTGCAAGTATTATTGCTAGTCTCATGTTGGGTCAGTCCAACCCCATGTTCATAACATGTGTCCACATCATTGGTTTGACATCTCCATGTCAATGACTTGCGAAACATAGTCATTAACCAATCGATGTGCTAGTCTAATATTCACGTGTGTCCTCGCATGAACTCCGACTAGGGACAATTATTAGATAACCATACAAGTAAAGAGTTTCACAAACAATTCACATAATTGCCAATCAATACAAGTTGCCTGGTATATGGATATTCAAGGAACATTATAATAACTCATGGATACACATGAAATACAATCATCTCTATGATTGCCTCTAGGGCATATTTCCTTCAGTTCCACTCATCTGGCCTAAGTGAGCAATATTGAGGTCAAGATATTGACCATAAAAGAGCGCTTCACGGGAGGCAACCCATGTGAAATAAAGGTTTGAGTGAAGTTTTTAAGTTTCAGTTTAAGTTTATGTTTAGTAAAGAGTGTGCTAGAAAACTCTAATTGAGGAGAATAAGTTCGGTAGTACTAAAAATCGTGCTTTATACATGATGTTGTTGGTCGACAATATTTACTGTCATTTTTCTATCAAAAACAAGGTATTTCACTAAGTTATAGGATACGAAATAATTTTCGAAGAAACAGAAGTTTTTTGGTGCATACAAAAGTTTTAATGACCAACTATACGGCTTGAATAAAAATTCTAGCCATATAGTTCCGGTCGTATAGATATTTTTGCCATCGACAATTTTTGTTTCATATGTACTGACGGTTTAATAACCAACTATACGGCGGGAATAAAAATTCAGGCCGTATAGCTCCGGTCGTATATATATCGATGCTTTTGTAAATATTCTTTTCTAGGTACTGATGGTTTAACGGCCAACTATACGATGGGAATAAAAATTACGGTCGTATAGCTCCGATTGTATAGATATCGATGCTTTCATACAAATTATATTCCAGGTACAGACGGTTTGACGACCAACTATACAGCGGGAACATATTGTTCCCGCCGTATAGCCGCGCCGCCAGGTGGAAACCCTAAATTTTTGACAGCAGACCAAATATACGGTGGGAACACAATGCTCTGGCCATATAGTTCTGCCCGTATAGTTGCGTCCGACCACAAAAACGCCACGAGAGGTACCTCCAACCCCAAAAGTTCAATCCTTTTTCTTTCTTCTACCTCCAAACTCTCTCAAAACCTCAAGGGATCTTCATCTCTACTCAATTTCGTTCGATTTCCTCACACACAAGTGACCTACGATATGTTTATCCTCCGATCCTCTATTTAATTTTTGTAAATTCATCTTCGATCTATTGCCATTCTCAATCTAGGGTGAGACCTACTATGAAATAATTGCCATGATTCTCTTGCCTAGATTATCATTTTGAGGAGATTCTTTAGTGTTCTATGATGAGGAATATGTTATACTTATTGTTGTTGGATCAAAAAGTTTTATTTTTGTCTTTATTTATTGTTTTAGATGATGAACACAAGGATCCAAACTCGTGCTCTTGCCTCCTCTAGCGCTTCTCGGGCTGTCACTCAAGAACACATGGGGATACTGTTCAGGAATGAGCTCCAACGTGATAGCTTCGATAGGATCAAGAATCGAGAAGTGAACGCAACCAAGTGGGCTTGCCCCATTATATTGAACCAACTCGGTATTTCCGATGGCTTCAATTTACTTTGCAATAGAGCTGGCCTGCAAACCTTGTGTATAATGATGTGCCTACTTATCATCGGTTAACTGTTGAATTTCTAAGTTTGTTGCAAAGCACCGTTAAACTATGGCAAGTAGAGGACACGATTTCTTTCCGACTTATGAACGACAACTACACTTTAATACTAGATGAATGGTGCGCATGTTTTAATTTCCCAAACAATGATGTTAATGCCTTATGCACATCCTTTATTGGCTTAGACGCTTCCCCTGCACAATATTATAATGGAATGAGTTTCACTACTAGAGTAAGCAAGGGGAAGAATATTCAACATCCTGCAATTCGCTATTTGTTCTATGTTATTGCTAACACCTTGCAGGGAAGAAATGAGTTCACAAGACTCAACGAGGAGGACATCTTAGTCCTTGCAAAAGCTGGTTACACCAATTTGCGACTTGTCGCTCAACTTGGGCACAATCCTTGTGCGCTACCTGGAGCACCAATCCTCCAAAGCCAAGGACCAATCACATGTGGAGGCATCATCACCATGCTTGCCAATGCCCTAGGCATCGGGCTTGTTGGTTTGTGGCCCGAAATTTCCTAGGAGAGTGCATCCCAGTACCCGAGTTGGCTTCAATCTCGCGGAGGGGTCGTAGTAGAATCACCAATTATCCAGAAGGGCCAAATGGGGTGAATACAAATCTAACAGCCAAACGGTAGTTTGAACTAGACGAAAAACGGTTGAACTCAAACACCGCCGTTAGGTCAACTCTTCTTGGCCCGCCCTGTTAGTATTCCCTATTATCCTTTGCGGTCGTGGACTAGTTTACCCCTGCATGGACCAGATCTATTTATTAGCTCTTCTCTTCTATCCTGCTCCCCTCCCCATAACCTTTGCTCAGCTTCGGCTGCTCGTCTCAGATCGGAGCTTGCACTTGCTCTAATTTGCGTCCCGCCATGTACATTCAACCTCCCACACCCCTAATCAAAGCTCGCAGCCATCGCCGTCGCATTGTCTGCCGTATCGGAGCTCCGTGTCCCCGGACTAATATCTCGCCTCTGGCTAGTCCTTCTCACATGGTGGAGCGTGTCCCATCAGGCGATCCTAGACAGCGACCGGCCTCAGGCAGTTGCGTGCTGCCGCGTACCCTGGGCATGGTAGCACTGGCACAGCAGTTCGATGACCATGCTCTCATGGCCACCGTGCTGGGCGTCCATCCCACCGTGTCGCCGGCAGAGTTGCTGTCGGCTTTCAGGTCTCGTTTTGGGATCAGACGAAATGAGGTCAACATTGAGGTATGCGTACTGCGATTCGATTTTTTCATCCGGTTCGAGCACATCTCAGACACCGAGCGTGTTTTGCATCCTTCCTGTTCTTTCGAGTGCTGCGGAGAGAAAATGAGCTTCATGCATTGGCATCGTGCCTGTGGGTGGGAAGATCGCTTGGGGCAGCTTCGTTTCTTCTCCAAACTCGGCTTTAACGACCTCCCATTGGATGCTTGGGAGCCAGAGGCCCTCAAGCAGGTCGTCAGTAGCCTTGGCGGCGAGCTAGTGGAGATCATGCCACCGAGCGACAGACGGGTCATCAAGGTAAAGGCGTGGCTGAAAGATCCTGACACTGTTCCTAAGATGTACGAGGTGCAGATTCCAAGCAGGGCAGGGCGACAACTTTGCTAGAAGCACTCAGTCATTATCCACCTGGAGGAGATTCTGGAATCGGTACATGGCATTCAGGACCCCGAAGAGGCAGCCAGAAAGCATCCTCGTCGCCTGCAGTGTTGGCCTAGAAGGATCGATGGCACATGACCACCAGCATTTCACGACGGTGCACATAGTTTCGGTGTGGGAACTGGGCTTGGACAAGCTGGTGGTTCTGATTTCCCTCGAGTGAAGACAAAGCTCTAATAAATTGTTGTAGTATGTGTGGCTAATGAATTTGTAGTATGGAGAGCATAGCAGGAAGTTAGCATCGACTAAAAATGTGTAATAGTTGAATCGATGTAGTATGTCTGGGTAATGAATTTGAAGTATATGTGTCTAATGCATCTGTGTTGAACACCGTGCTTTATAATTTCTGTGAACCAAGGACAACCCCATGAAAAGAGGGTGAACTGGAAATGAGCAATGTCAATTTTGTGGATGCCATGAAAATGTAGTCCATCTCCTCTTCAAATACAAGGTAGCTAGATTATTGTGCGAAATGATGAGCGATCCAGAAGACAATAAATGATTCTTGTTTCAAACGAATATTACCTGATGATCCTTGTAACACTATCTACTGGTTTTGTAACATGTTGAACTGCAGGACCATTTTGTAGACAACACAAGACAAATAAAAAATAGTTTACAGCACAGACATCAGACGCAAAATCTGTACATAAACTGTCGTCTAAATTTTATCTGTCTGGGATAAAAATGGTAGTGAACTGAATTTAACCATGAGTAGTAATTGAAGGAAATAGATATTTGATAGTATTTGTTTATAATAGTTATACTTCCATACAAAAGGGTCTTATATCTGCACAAAAGTGGGCTAAACTTCCTACTAGTTTATAGAACAATGCGTCAGCATTTCATCTACAAAAGCCATTCTTCAGTCTGATCTTAACTATTCTACACCGAAGAAACTGCAGATCTCCACCAGAAAAGTTGGCTGGCCAATTACCTTGAGAGGATGTAAGTTCTTTGATCATTTAACCCAAACTAATCTATTTCCTTCCCGCCAAACTACAAGAAATCTGCATCGTTCATGCACAACCGCTTTGCATGCGCTAGTCCCGGTTAAGTAGGACCATCCGTGCCGCCGCAACGATTTCTTTGAAACTAAAATTTGGCATCTCCTTTTTGGGATCGTAGGTTTGTGTGAACTGGAACCTGAATTCCGGTGCTATGCTGATGCTCGCCGCTGGCTCCAGCTATCGAACAATCCAACATGCTGAGTGTAGATGCTTGGTCGCTGCCGCGGTACGGCCTCCGACGATGCGTTGGATGGAGCATCTTTGCCGCAGACTGCATGCTCCCAGCCTACCCCACTACGGTAAGGTAGCCCGCGCCAAAGCATGGACGCGGGAGTTCCTAGACCTTGGCGCTGCCCTGTTCAAGGGTGTGTACCCTCGGCGACATGCTCTCATGAATGATTTGATATGTACCTTGTTCCCCCTGCCTAGAGCACATCGTAATGCTGCCGCGTGATTTCTCCACAGTACTCTCTTGGCCCTGCTCGCCGCATCCAGCGCCGATGCCGGCGCCGCAGCCGATTTGGCACATTCAGCAAAATCATCCGCCTGGCAGGGCAATGGGAGACTGTCCTTGAAGTAGATATTCATGGCCTGCCTTAGAGGGGCTAAATACCCTAGTTCCGGTAGCTGTTGCGACGGCAGCGTCGGCTGCTTAGGCGGGGCCATGTTACCCTAGGTGGTGCGGTGTGGTAGAGCTGTGCAAGGTGAACTGTTGTTTGTCAGAGAAGGGGAGTGATAGACTGACAGTAGGTTTGGACTACGGGCACGTGTGAAAATAATCATCTCCCATTTCTTGAGAGGGTAATAATTTGACACTCGTTGCATTAACCGCTCAATCTTTATTTCCCTTCTCAGCATAAGAGTGCGAATGTATTAAAAAGATCGGTCGTGGCTATCCACCTCACCGGGCAATGTACCAGGACATGTAGGAGACAAGGTTCCATTTTGGAAATGTTGAAGACTGTGCCCTTATGTTTATATAATATTATTTCTATGCCACTATGTACCGACGAATTGTAGCAACACCATCAGAAACAGGGGATGATGACGTGGCATGTTTTCTTTTTTTGAAGGGCATCAGAAATAGGGGATGATGACGTGGCATGTTTTCTGACTGGCGGGCCCGCCTCCTCCACCTTTGACGGCCCGCATCCCAGGTTCGAGGAGTAGTGCCGCCCACCAACACATTATTGTGCAATTTTCCATGTTTTGTCGCAACCAGCTCCTCTCTGCTCTTGTGCTCCTGCTGCAACCAATCTGTTCAATTGTGCAATGCTCTCATCCTCCCCTTGGGCCGTCATCCTCCCGCCCTCCCCTCCCTGTCATCCCCTCACATCCCCTCCCCTCCCCTCCCTACCCTGTCTCCTTGTTGCCGTCCACCACCCAGGCGCGTCTGGAAACAAAAAACGAGAGTCGGCAGTTGGGTTAGGCGCCCAACAACGTTGGTGATCCGGATCCCGCTTGGAGATGGAACCTGCGAGGCTTGAGAACACGAAGATGGGTCATGCGTGGCTGGAGAGCACGGAATCTCTTTCAAGTCTGGAGAGCACAAAGGAGAACAAAATAGGGGAAGAGGAAGCAGGGTGCAGAGCTTTGGAGGAATGGAGCCCGGAGAAGGTGTCGTACATCCCCATTGAAGGGTAAGAACTATGATTCCTTTTCTACATACCCCAATTAGCGTTTCTAGTCCCATGGTGATGGCAAGGATATGTGTTGGTAACCGATGACGTCTGTATATCTTGTCCTTGAGCATGATGCTTTGTCAAGCGAGCATGAAGACACTGAAATGTGTGGCGGTGCGGATGATGATGAGAAAGCATATCCAACATGGCTGCTGACCCTGATAGGATGGAGAGTAGGGAATATTTGGTTGATTCGATTTTTGAGCCTGACTATGGGACTGATGAGGAAGAGGAATGTGAAGATGTGGAAATGGGATGTAGATACGACGACGAAGACGAGGACAAGCCAGTGATACACTTTGACAGGGACACTCCTAAAATTGATGAGGGGACTGTCTTTGAGAATGTGGAGGACTATAGATATGTAGTTGCAACCTATGCAATTAGAGTTGGGTTCGAATTTATCATTGAAAAGAGCGACCAAAAGAGATTTAGGGTGTATCGTAGGGAAAGGAATGTGTGTAAATGGAGATTACATGCATCTCCAATGCGGGGTGGACACCCATTTCAGGTTGCAATAGCTACATTTAGTTTCAATCTTTCTCATATTTATTCTGCTAATAATTAGCTCTGATTTATTTGGATTCATATTGAATGCAGATCAAAGTAAACACGAGGAAACACAACTAACCTAATACTTCTTTAAGTGATAAAATTATACCAGCGACTACCAAGTGGATTGCTGCTACTGTACTTGACTAGGTGAGGCAAGATCATAACATTGGACCTGCTGAACTCAGAGCAAAGTTTAGCAAAAAGTTTAACATTCTGATTCCTTACCACAAAGTCTTTGATGGGAAGGAGATGGCTCTAGACTTCATTCAAGGCAAGTGGAATGACAGTTTTCACACGTTGTATAGTTTCAAAGCTCAGGTATAGAAAACATCACCTAGTAGTATTGTTGAGATCGATTACGAGGTTGTGAAAGGAAGAGAAAATGTCTCAAGGGGGGTCAAGTATAAGCATGCAGATAAGAAATTCCCTAGGAGATGTTTTGTCTGCCGGAAGGCATGCTGGAAGGGGTTCCTAGACGGCTGCAGGCCATACTTGGCAATAGGTGGAACTTCTTTAACAAGGAAGTTCATGGGACATGTTGCTTCTGCTTGTGCTTTGGACGCGCATAATTGGCTTCTACCCGTAGATTATGCTATTCTTGAGGGTGAATCAAATGAAAGCTAGACATGGTTCATGTAGAGACTACATGCAGTAATTGGTCACCCTGAAGGCTTGGTGATACACACTGGTGCATGCAAGGGTCTTGAGAATGCTGTTGCTGATGTGTTTCCTGGGGTTGAGCATAGGGAATGCATGCGGCACCTCGCTACTAA
The DNA here is from genome assembly GCA_910589775.1 of Avena eriantha. Classification (NCBI taxonomy): domain Eukaryota; kingdom Viridiplantae; phylum Streptophyta; class Magnoliopsida; order Poales; family Poaceae; genus Avena; species Avena eriantha. The sequence continues at coordinate 187,102,348 of OU342744.1, forward strand.
CTTCATGAAGAAGTTCAAAGGAAAGATCTTTGAAGAGGACTTGTGGTCATCAGCATACACATACACCCCAAGCATGCATGCTACTTACTTGCAGAACATGTATGTAGTGCCAAAGGTGAAAAAAAATACCTTGAAGAACATCACACCAAGCTATGGGCCAGAAGCAAGTTTGGTGAGTTAATCAAGGTGGATTTTGTTTGCAATAATTTGGCAGAGAGTTTCAATGCTAAGATTTCGGGCATGAAGACAATTGCAATTATTATTTTGTTGGATGCAATAAGACAGTGCATAATGGTGAAGATAGATTTAAGGAAAAAAATTCGTGCAAGAAATTTTTTAGGCCATAAAATAGTTCCAAAGGTGGTTTTTTACTGAATGGAAGAACCAGGGCAATGCGAATGATAAAGATGAGGATGGTCAGAAGTTCCAGAACATTGGCTGAGGTTTATGTTGAATACAAGCATGGAACTGAACGGAGGTACACTATAGACATTGGAAACAAGACTTGTTCATGCAGGCAGTGGTAGATTACTGGTCTGCCATGTCACCATGCACTGTACTTCATCTTAAAGCTTAGAGGTAGCAGAGCTGAAATAGAGAACTATCTTGACAACTATTTCTCCGTGGACAAGTTTAGTGCAACTTATGCAGAAAACGTACCACCTATGGCTGATGAAAATGATTGGGAGATTGTCGATCCAGGGTTCAAACTTCAACCACAAGTTCTTAGGAGGCTACCTGGGAGGCCTAGAAAGCTAAGGATCGAAGCCTCCACCGATAAAGGTTCAAGGCTGGGAGCTAGGAAAAGGAAATGCAAACGCTGTGGAGGATTCGGCCATATCAAGAGGTTGTGCAAAAACCTAGTTACACATGATCTTGTCCCTGTTCACACCCCGATGGTAGAAAATGAGGCTTCTAAGCTAGAACTGGAGGAAGATCAGCACATAGACGAAGAACTTAAGGAAGTGTAGTAGGTGGAGGAAAACCGTGATGAGCACTCGGAGGAAAACATAGGTAAGCAGCAAATTTATGAAGAAGTGGAGGTGCCGGCAAGAAAAGGGTGTGGAAAGAAACAAAAGGGTAAGCGGAACGGGGAGGAAAAGGAAAATAATGGAGGTGTATTAGAATATGAAGAAGTTGCAGGGGTGATTGAGGATGTTCTTCAGGATCTTTCAGCTAACTGTAGGAGAAATAATAAATACTTGCCAATTTCATCTTAGTACGATTCTCTAGATGAAAGGTAAGCTTAAAAATTGTTTTATTTGCCATTTTGTAATTTTTTCCCATCCTCATCAACTGTTGCTTAATGCAGCGTGGGCTAGCAGACTAATAAGAGGAGCAGAAAGTAGCGGGCACAGTAATGTCGTATATTGAATTATCATTGAAACTAAACTAGTCGTGTCGTCTTTATTTATATCTGGCACGTGCAACGTGTCTGTGATAGGGTCATGTGGACCAGATTACAATTTTTTAAATATTATTAAATTAATTATTTTACCTGCGTATGGATGCAGCTATTAGTTCCCATCTCCCTTGGATTCCCTCTCCTCTGGCGCACTCCAGAATTATGTTTATGCCATCAAGTGCTGGTAGCAGAGTCAAGGTATTGTCCCATCAGATGTGAATGCAATGACTTTATTTGTTCAGAATTGGACGACTTTTGATTAGTTTGAAAGACAGAGAGACGTAAAACATGGCCAATATATGCCATCAAAAACTATTTCTCAAAAAATATTATTACTCCCTCCGTCTAGAACTAAGTGACTTGAATTTGTGTAGATTCGTATGTATCTAGACATGTTTTGGGTATAGATACATTTAAATATCTAAAAAAAGCTAAGTTAGTTATATCTGGACAGAAGTAGTACACTATTACAACACGCTTGACCCCTTCTCCTCTGGCGCACTCCAAATTATGGCTGTGCCATATGGTGCTCAGAGCAGAGTCAGCGTATTATCCCATCCAATATGCCAGGAAAACGCGAAGTTTATTTTCAGGATCGGACGAGTTTCGACTAGTTTCAAAGACAAAGACACCTAAAACATGGCCAACATATATAAATTATGACGCTAATTGACTATGACTCAAGTGACCCCGATTCAAAGAGGGCACTAAGATACCGTACATAGATTTAATTTAGGCTTAAGTGGCCCTAATCGACTATGACGCTCCCATAGTCTGCATCATCGACGATGTTGTCCGTGTCGCCATCAGCCTCCTCCACATCGGAATCGATGCCGACGTTCCCGGCAGCGTTCCTCCTCCTCATGGGTTCTGCACGGTGCACCGCATCGATAACGGTGGAGGTCGTACGCCCAGGCAATGCCTAGAAGCGCTGCCTCCCTTCGGGGTTGCGCAGATCCGGGTGGATCTCCCGCCGGTGGGTTCCGCACAGCTCAATCAACGCCACCTTGTAACATCCCAAAACTTCAATCTAAGCTTATCAAGATCAAATTAACCAAAAATGGGGTTAACAAAAACTTTTCCAAATTTAAAATGAAAGCATTCATATATGTGTGCATTTAAAATAGGAGTTGTTTGAATAGCCATGATTGAGTGTTCCAATGCTTGTAAAATGTTTCTTAGGTGATTTAAACATCATCTACATCATTCCCAAACTTTTCCTAAAGAAAATCAAATCAAAAAGAATTAAAGAGGAGGAATGGTAATTTTGGCCATTTTAATCCACTACACTACTTTGAGTGTTCCTAGCACTCATTTCTCAACAAAAACAATTCTTGATCTTTGTACCCCTTGCTAGTACACATAATGAGGTACCAAGGCCCACCTTTTGATTTGCTAAAAACATTCTTTTACTTATTTTAAATAGCATTTGAAAATTGAATCTAATGCATATGCATAGATCACCCCTATTTCAAAACCCCTCTATTTGAGCTCCACTTTCAAAACCCTTGTAACCAGACACTACCTAGCACTAGTGGAGATCACTCAAAAAATTTGAAACCAAAATTCAAAACTTTTTCTCTTTCGGCCATTTTGTCAAACACCTTGCTGACAAGATCATTATGGCCTAACTAATACTGTTTTGGGCTGATTTTGTCTAGCAATTTTGAAGTGCTTTGATCATGTTGTCCCCCCTCAAGCCTGACCAGACCCACACCAGCATCTCCCCTACCCCCTAGCTGCACTGCACAGCCATGCCGAGCCACCTCTCGCCGGTCGACCGTGTACTCACCGCAGCAGCCCTCTCCCGCCTCTCTCTCCATGTCTAGGAGGTAGCTCACACCTCACCGCCCCTCTCTGTCCCCTGCCCGAGCCAAGCCCTGCCGTGGACCACCGAGGAAAGCCCATGCCCAGTGCCACCGCACCATGCCGGTGCCGCCCCCAGAGCGTGCTCTGTCCCCGCTCGCATAGACCACCCCTTGGCCGCAGCCCGTGCCCGCCGCTCCGCCACGACCAGGAGAACACCCTAGACACCCCCGCTGGCCGCCCAACGCCTCACAGCCACCACTCGCCATGGACACCGCCGCCTCTGTCGCTCAGAGCGCCACCTCGCCTAGACCGCATGCCACCGCCCCTATGGCCGCATTCAATGCCTAGAGCACCGCCAGGGAACCGCACGTCGATCACCACCCGTAGCCATGCCTCTACCCCGCTATAGCCATGTCGCCACCATCGCCTGCCCATCCCGCTCGGTCTCACCGTCGGGCCTATAAAAGGAGCCCCCCCAGTCTCTTCTCTCCACACCACTCCAATCCCCTCACCTCTCTGAACCTCACCCACCTCTAGCCGGAGCAAGGCGAGCTCTGCCTCGCTGGAATTGGAGCCGGAGCAGCCGCAGTAGGAGGAGAAGGGCGCCGCTGATTGCGACCACCCCAAGCTCGGTCGCAACCGCGCCTTGCCTCGCCGTTGTCTTCCAGTTTGTTTGCCCGCCTCGCCGACCCCCCTGGAGCCCTGGTATGTCCCCAGCAGACCCCCACCGAGCCGCTAGGGTTCGAGCTCGCCGGTGACCTGTTCGTCGTCGACGACGGCCCTCAGCCGTAGATTCCCCGTATAATCCTACGGCCCACATCGCGCGTACCGTTTCGCGTGTTAAGTGCCGCTGACAAGCGGGACTCCCCTGTCAGCTGAGCCCCGCGCCGCGGAGCGCCACTGGGCCGGCCCAAGTCTTTTCCCGCGCTAGCCCACCCGTTCAAATCTGGATTTTTCTTTTTAGATAAATCTTGTTTCTATCCACTATTTTAAAATTCAATTCTGGGAGTTTGACAAATCCATATTGCAGGAAAAAAATTTGTCCTGAAAGGTATTAAGATGATCTATCCAAGCCCGTTGGATTTAATTCAATTAGAGTTATAGATCTCTCCTAATAAAAATAAGAAGACAGAAGCTTTTGCAACTTGCAACATTTTTATAAAATCAACCAAGTTAGCTTTTGAGTTGATTCCAACTCTCAAAAATCACATTTCATCATATCTATCTAAATATGTAATAATATTTAGGTTTACATGCAGTGACTTTGGACTAGTACCAAAATAATGCTATATAGGCATTTCTAGTCACTTTAAATTATTAAATAATGAACTTAAACCAAAGTAATATTGATCCAACCTTTAATTCTCATTCCCATGTGTTAAGATATGTGGTGATGACATGTGTACAAATGATCCCATATCTTAAGTGGTGAATATTAAATCTTAGTTAATTTTTCAATGAGTAGAAATTAATTTTCTAAAATAAAAAGAATGAAACTATGGAATTAAACTTGTGATGCTTATGATGATAATAGACCATCAAATGTGTGTCTTAGAATGCTACTTAGCCTAGTTAAGTATTGTTTGGTGATTGTGCACTCCCTATGTATTTATAGACGATAGTACCGACCAAGCTTTTGAGGAGGAGGAGTTCTACCAAGAAGAAGAAGAAAACTTCAACCACTGCACCAACGAAGGCAAGCCACCATTAACAGTGCAAGCTAACACTTGCAAGTTTAGTGCTTAGCAAGTTAGGATCCAACTAGATGGTTTAGCAAAGATGCCTTAAGCATGCCTTGATCACACTCCCTTTTGACTATTAGTACCCCAAGTCTTAGTTACAAGTTTTACTCCCTTAGTTGACACCAAGTTCTTTACTTAGTTTGAAGGTAGCATAAAAAGTGTAAAACTTGACCTATTTAGAACCTTTTATATGTCATTCTATGGCATGAGATTGAACCCATCTTTTCCACCTTAGTGAACACTCTTAACTTAGTAGTTTAGAGTAGATCAAAAACCTGAGTCACTTTAGATGGGAACACTTGGTGAAAATGAATTATGAAAACCTTGGAATGATGAGTCATTCTATTGAGATGTTTTAACATGTGTTGAGAAAACACAAATGGTTGATGATGATGAAAATGTTGAGGCATGAGCCTTAACCCTTTTATAAAACTAATGGTTGGATTCGGATGCGATACCATTCCAAATTTACCGTACAACCACATTACCTGAATTGGGTAAGGCTTAGCTGGAAATTTATATGCATTAGTATTAGTTCCCTCAGGGGAGAGGTCTGAGCTGAGGCTACCTCTCATGATGTCCACCTATGCAGTGCCCAAGATGACTGATGGTCATGGTTGGGAGGGCATGCTCATAGGAGAGGTGCTTATACTAGGGTGTGTAAAGGGAAGGTTATGTTTGATTATCTGCATACTAAGTATGATGATTCAGGGTTATCCCTGACAGATGTATCGAATCTTGTGGTGAAAGTGTACCACCTCTGTAGAGTGTCAAACTATTCGAATAGCCGCGTCCGCGGTTATGGACAGTTGGAATGGCCATACTGTTTTGTTGTCAGATGTTTTCTAAACAACTTGATATGAATGATGAATCTTGACTTGACCAGAATAGGGTTGTGTTTATAACAATAGCTTCCCAACTTAAGTGATTCTAGAACTGTACTTTATCTTTCTTTGCTTCGAAACTCAGCTTAGGATTCAAACTTAACTTTATAGTTAAACTTAGAGTTAGCACTTTAACCTAGAAGTTTATACTTGTTAGTGGTAGTTTGTGAGTACTTAAAGAGTACTCATGGCTTTTGTCCCTGGCTATTATCATGGCCAGACTATGAAGGAGACTATCAAGATGATGGCCAACAGGACGACTATGATAACTAGGACTATCTGCCTTCGTCAGCATTGCCTGTGCCCCTGAAGATGTACCCCACCGCTATGCTTATCTTTTATTTCCGCTGCTTGTTGTATTAAGACTGGATCATGAGATCCTTATTTGTGTAAGACCTTATGTATGGTTTGTAATGGATGATGTACTGTGATATCCAATCCTTTATGTCTCGCAAAAATGGTAATCCTAGGATTGCGAGGTATCGCATAACGGGCATCTGGGATTAAAAATCCAGGTGTTGACAAGTTGGTATCAGAGCCATCCTAACCATAGGAGACCCTAGTTAGAATGGACGTCAAACAAAAACTTAGTTTCAAAACCAAAGTGAGTATTTACGAAAAACTATCTCCTCTCTTACCCTTGTGGATTCTTTCTCAAAAAAATTTTCATGTGCCTTAAAACTCTTACACTACTACTTAAAAATTGACACACTTGATCACTTCACTAACTTCCTCATCCTTAATTCTTGTAGATGGAGACTCAGTTCAGCAAGTTTTACTAGTTGGGAAACGGAGGTCAGCTGATCTTCGAGAGGGATCTAGATTCACTGTTAGAGTTACTGGGACGCCCGCACCCGGAGTTTCTTGGAGCTCAACTTCCAGGACCCCTAGGAGGAGACCTACAGTGGCTAGTCACCGCAGATCTTAGAAGAAGCATTAAAGCACCAAGTTCTGGAAGAATTCAGTTCTCCGTGAGAGAGAACAACTGGCTAGATGGATTAGCCAGGGCAATGCATGAAGCTCTCGCACGTCTATGTGCCCTCAGCGTCAACAAGACCCAAGGAACCCGTTTTGCCCACTATGCAAGACGTGATTTCATGGGAATGCCAATGGAGATGCCAGGCCACCCCGAGTTGAGGCGTCAAGTGGAGAACCTTGACTTCTTGCTTCACGACAAACAGCAGGAACTGGACAATGCCAGGGAGTTAGCCAACCAGAACCATGCCATTGCCGACCAGAAGGCCCAGACTTTCGCACTGCTTGTCCAAGACCGTCAGTCTCTTCGCTGCCAGCGTGCCAAGAAGGATCGCACCATCGCCCGTCTTCGTAGGAAGGTGGCCGACCTCGAGAAGACCGTCAAGGAGCAGGAAGCTCAGCTTGCCGCCAAGGAAGAAGAAGATGAGGGTGAAGACATCCAGGGAGACATGGATTCTTACCTCAGCAATGATGCTGATTTTCTGGCAGAGGATGCCGTGGAATTCTACACTGATGATGAGGACCCCGACTTCATCGACGAGGAGTAGATTGTAGCATCCCAATTGTCTAACAATTGTAATGCTACTTGTCCTAGTAAGATATTGGCTACTTCATATATATTATTGTTGCATCATAATTATATCATGCTCATGTCATCATGCCACCTTGCATTTGAGTATCATATAAAATCCCTTTTCTTTTGGTTCTTCTCTCATATGCATTATTAATTGTATTTGCCTCTTGATATTGTATTTGGTTATTGATATATTGTCTAAATGCCCAAGTTGAGTTGGGGGCATATCTTTTATTTCAATTCCATTACCTTTCTTTCCACCACTTTATAATTCCACCATCCTACTAGACCATGAGCTTGTTTGTCTTTATTTTGGTTTTATCTAGCTCATGGGAAATAGGGTGGATCTAGTCCTTTAATTTCCTTTGCTTGGCTTTATTCCACTTCTTGGAAATGCATGAGAATAATGCCATCATATTATTATTGTTTTCACAAAATAAATCATGGCATTATTATTTTGCATGGGCCATGCACAATTCTTCACCACCTTTTACTCATTTGGTTTTTCTTTTGATTTAATGGATCCTATCTTGGGGGAACCATCTACCACCATTCCACCATCCTCATAGTCTCATCCATATCTTTTTCCTCTTATTTTTATTTCTCCATGCATGAACCATATGAGGCCTATTCCATCATTCCTTTCTTTTTCTTTTCTTGGAATTCTCTTTCACTTTCACCTCATGATACTTCAAGCACTCATCATGCTCCACTTGGGTTAACCTTTTGCACACGTTTTAACAATCTAAAAACCTAATAAAATCTAACCTAGCTACTCTCTTTATTTCTCCTCATAACCCTATTTTCTCCTAAACCCTAAGCCCCTCTCTCCCTCTCTCTCTCTCTCTCTCTCTCTCTCTAGCATGACCACCATGCCAAGCCCCTCTCTCTCCCTGGCCCACACCCCAGCCACTCCTCTCCCTAACCCTAGCAAGCCCTAACCCGAGCCCCATCTACCTAGCCGAGCTACCCCCTCTTCTTTCTCTCTTTCTCCACCGGCCGAGCTAGCCCCACCTGCCTGTCCCTCTCTCTCGACCCAGCCCCACCTGCAGCCCCTGCCGTGCCTACCAGTCCCCAGGTTGAGCCCCAGCTCGAGCCAGCACGTGAGGGAGAAGAAAAAGGTGGCACCGAGGCCACCTTTATCTACCCCTGCCACGACTGCTTCTCCTCCCTCTCCCTCCTTTTTCCTCCTACCACACGGCTCTCTGGGCTCGCCCAGATCTGCCCGAGCCGCCCCTCCTCTTCTCCTTCTTCCTCTCCGACCACAGCTCCTGCCGCCGCTCGCCGCCAGCACCACATCGTCCCCGACGTTCCGGCCGGTCAGTGTGACGTGGAGGTGGCCTGGAAGCTCGAGGAGGCTCCTCTACGACGCCCTGCACTCGCCGATTTGGACGAGAAGCTCCTAGGGCCACCAGATCTTCGCCATCCTGACGAAACCCTAGCCGCCGGAGCGCCAGCGATCTCGCCGCTCCGCCGCTCCTCGCCCCGATCCGCGCCCGCCGTCGAGCCCGCGGTGAGCCCCTCTTTTTCCCTGACACGATCCGCCTCGCCGTACCGCCCTAGCCCTGCTGTTTGTTTCGTCGAATGCCCACCGCACGCCAGAGCTTGCCGACGTCTGCAGCTTTTCCGCGCCGCAGCGAGCTTAACTAGCCCGCGCTCACCTCCCTGTCAACTCCCCTTGACCCGCCGCACTGGTTAGCCCACTCCGCGTGCACGCCCGCGACCTGGGTTCGAACCCCCGCTCCGCGCCGCGCACACACTTGCCATCAGACCGTGAAGACGAAGAACAGTATGGGCCTGTGGAAATTTACATTAAGCCCCCCACCTTTTTGACTCCTGCAACCCGCGCTCCTAGAGACCCCACCTGCCAGTCGCCCTAGCCATCTTGCAGGAAGCCCCTCCGCTTTCTCGTGCCGTAACCCGCAGTCCAGCGAATCCCCACCTGTCAGCCTCAGCCACCTTCACCGCTGTCACGTGGGCCTGCGTCAGTTGGCCCCACCCCGGAGTCTCAGTGGCTAGCTAGAGCCCGGTGACAAAAGATTTTTCCCGCGCATGGCCCAGTCAGCGCAAGGCCCACCCGTCAGTGGCTGTGGCTGGATCTGACTGAGTAGGGAAAGTAATTCTGGCTGTCTGTTTTTAATTAAATCTTTTTCAAATTGATTTAAATTCAAATTCAATTCAGATTCAAATAATTTTTAAAATACAAATCCAAATAATGCAAGTAATATATGTTTTGGAATCAGAAAAATGTGGGGAATTCAAATATGCCCTTCAAAATATGTCTTGAACACTTTAAATTTTCGAGATGATTAAAATTATAATAAAATGCCCTTTTCCTTAATTAATTAATAACTTTTGTTTTATAACTTCAAATTTGACAAATAATATGTCTAAATCGATCAGCACGACGAGCCCGTTCTATTTATGCAGTCCTTGTTCTGAATTGAAGCATGCATCATGTTGTTAATAAAAATCTGAACTGTTTATGACAATAAAACTTGGTTAAATAAATAATAAAATGCTTTATTTCTTGCATCCACACCTCACCTTTGCCATGCTACTTTAATGCCATGCAAATTGTGCATCCTTCATCATGGCATGCTTGTTTGCTTGTCGCATTTTAATTCATATGCTTGTGCACTTTATTTATGTTGGCTCTTGTTTGTTTGGTTCTTCTTCGAATAGACGCCCAGCAGGAGAATTACCAGGAATCACAGGAGTACTACCCAGATCCATCTCTCGCTTCAACTGAGCTGCCAGGCAAGCACTACCACATGCTTGCATACATACAGTACCTATTGCCTCTATCTTATTCTTGCATCATTGAGTCGCGATTGCATTAAATTGAATCCCAAGTACTGCATAGCCTTTACTTTTAAACCCCACCGAAGCTTGTTCCTCCATCCCATGAGCCATTACTACAGGAGTTGTTTGAGCCATGCGAGTCGTAGAAAAGCATGTGTAGGGTATGTGAGTGTCTGATGAATAACGAGGTACCTAAACAACATAACCTGGGTAGTAATGGGATAACTAATGAAAGAGGCACCGGTGAGCAATATCTGCTATTTGGTTTTTCATGCTCACTTGTGTCCCGTAGGACCCCGAGTACTTGATTCCTGTTCCTCAACTATTCACACTATCCACATCCGGGAGGCCTTATGGACCCCCCTGAGCCAGAGCTTGATTCATTCTTATTTCTTGGGGCCACAATTAGTTTGGGGCTTTATTACTATCCTGTACTTATGCCATGTTACTGCTTTATTTAAGATTGTGCGAGGAACACCTGTATTGTTTTGAAACGTGACACGTTTTCGCTGTATCGACAAGCCCAGTCACATTTTCGGGTTCCCAGTCGTTTACCACCGTCCACACAAACCTTGGGTCCGTCTCGGAGCCGGCCAACTTCGTTGCGGGTAGCTTAATGGGGTGGCCCCCTGAAATATTTCTGAATCTTGTGATTGCTTTGTCGTGAATGCCTCGTTGGGTTTTGATTTGGTTTTTCCGAGGTTGATCGAGTGTGTGTTGCTATTCATCCACCCCTGCAGGGTAAATCTTTCTGAAAGCCGTGTCCGCGGTTATGGACGACTTGGAGCACAGTTTCTCGATCATAGACAAGTATAACTAAAGGACCGCTTTTGAATTGACTAAGTACTTGACTAGTAAATAGTGCAATACTCAGGGAATGGTTAATAAAACTGCCAACGGATGATGGGGGTTGTTCGTCCGCTTCCTCGTTGGTAAGCGAGGAGGAGGATGGATCTGTTAATTATACTGTTATAACTGTTGTTCTTAATTCACGGACATCCGTCTATCATTGGTTAGGCGGATGGTTAGCGAGTATTTGTAGAAGTGTTAGGTATCATCTATTGCTGCAACTGCGTCACCTCAGGTTGTGTCCCCTTTAGCGGCATTAAGACTTGCTGAGTACCCCTAGGGTCTCACACGATAAATTGTTTGATTCAGATGAACAGGTGTACCCGCAAGATGGATACTGGGTGGAAGAGACAGATGATGTTGGCAACGATCATTCGGTGTAGAGATTCCGGGAACGGGGATCCGTGAGATCTGTGGGCGGGATGTGTTTATTTATGGGGCATCTTATGCCAATTTGCTTCTTATCCGTACTCGGATCTTGTTTTCCGCTTGCGCCTGATACTCTGATGTGTGATGTATGAGGAGATATCCTAAATTATTAAATCTATCTAGGACATTTGGATCTTGCCATATGGCGTTGCAATATTTCTATTTCTTTTAGATGGAATGGCTCTGAGGACTGTTGTATGTGGCTTGCATACATACTCATTTGTGTATGTAGTTGATCCCTTCGCCTGCCGATTACGCCGCTCGTTCTTGTCCCGTTGTCTGAAAGTGGTTAGGACGGCCAAAAGGTCTACCGTGAGTGGCCCTGGGCCCCACCGTACTATTTTAACCACTTTCGTTCATCCAGGCATTAACTAAGAGCGTAATTCACCGACGTAGTTACAATTGGTATCAGAGCCATCCCGCCCTTCAGGGTCTCAGCCAAAATGGTCGTTGTCAGTCTAGCAAATATTTTGGTAGTTATGTATACTAGGGAAAAACAAAGCGTGAGAGTAGGACTGCTTCCATTTTTCTTCTTACCCACCACCCACCCTTTTCTGGTAAGGAAGTGTAGCGTTTTCAATCCTCTTCTTAAAATTCAAACTAGGATTCACGTGTTCTGGGTTCCGTAGTACCATAGGTTGTGTTTGTGTTTGTGTGTGTGTGTGTGAGTTCCTTGTCTATCTGTTGCATCCAAATGTTATCACTATCTGCCTTTTGGTTATCAACTGTTGGTACATTCCATACCGACAGGCCTTTGTAAACCGACGCGATCTATTCTGACTCGTTGTATACCAATGCGATCTATCTTACTCTTTGTTATCTGACATTATCTTGTTGGGGTGTTCTTTTCCGTAGTTACCAATCTTTAGGGTCATCTTAAGAAGAAGGTGTTGGGATATGTGTTTTACTGATTCATGTGCGGAGTAATGATTTGAGTGCGGGATGGAGTCGCGACCATACCACTACTTTGGTCATTTGCTTTTGTATATTGAACGAGTAGAGTTACCAATCTTGATTCGTTAAGTGGTTTTGCGCATATAGTGGTATTTTAATGCCAAAATTTGCGGAAATTTTTTCTTTGTTAGTTGTGTACCACACTCCTTGTTCAGTCGTGTGCATTATGCTTAATATCTTCTAGTTGCCTTGAACTTTGTTGATATTTTAATATCATCTCAGTGAATTGCATTCTTTAATCTTGATTAATTCCATTTTGGTACTATTTTGGATTATTATCATTCTCCATTATAGTACTGACTTGTGTTTTATATCAATCACAGGATGGCACCACCACGCCGTTCTGAGGAGGATATACCACCTGAACTTGGGGCTGCTTTGGCAAGTATTGCAAATGCTTTGGGCACTATGCAGCAGAACCAACAGCGCTTCGAGGAAAGCCTGAGGAGGAATGAGTTTGTTCCGCTACCTCCACCTCCCAAGCGAGGAGACATCAAGAGTTTTCTCAAGTTCAACCCACGCCAATTTGAGGTGTCTGATCAGCCACTTGATGCGGATGATTGGCTGCGTGAAGTGTCAAGGTTGCTGATGACTGCGGATGTTCCCGAGCAAGAATGGGTCAAGTGTGCTACTCACCTTCTGAAGGGAGATGCAGCTCTCTGGTGGGAAAATTACCTCAAGGCAGATCTTTCTGGTTTTCAGCCTACTTGGGAGCGGTTCACTACTGCTTTCAAAGAGCAATATCTGTCAGAAATTGTCATGGAAAGGATGAAGGAAGTGTTTCTCAACCTCAAGCAGGGCACTGACAATGTCAACACCTACATCAGAAACTTCATGAACCTGTCTCGTTATGGTGGCGATGAGATCTCTGATGACAAGAAGAAGCAAAAGAGGTTTCGGCAAGGCCTCAATGCTTCCATCAAATATGCAATCACTCATGCAAGGTCGGCATCTTTCCTGGAACTTCAACACACAGCTCTGCAGGAAGAAGCAAGTAGGCAAGTGTTTGAGGAGTCAAAGAAACACAGCCGTGATATAGCAAGCTCTTCTGCTATGACAGCTCCTTCTAAGTGTCGTGTCTGGGCTCCTAACACCCCACCGTTGCTCCCTGCTCCACCAAGACCGTCAAGCTACGCACCAAGGCCACCAAACTCCTTCACTGCGGCTCCCAGGGGCTACAACCACAACTACCCTGGAGCGCCTGGCGGAGTCCCTGGCTACGTTGCTCCACGTCCACCTGGTGCTTGCTATACTTGTGGAAACACTAGGCATCAGCACTGGAATTGCCCAGTGAACAACAAAGCTCTTCCACCACCACCTCCAAGACCTGCGGCAAGTGCTCCTATGATTCGTGCACCTCCACCTCGGGATCTCAACATCAACACTAAGCCGGGGTCTACGGTTGCTCGTGCCAACTGTGTCAACGCCGCTCAAGCTGAGCATGCACCTAGAGTTGTCATGGGTATGCTTCCTATTAACTCAGTTCCTGCACGAGTTTTGTTTGATCTGGTGCTTCGCATTCTTTTGTTTCTCACAAGTTTGCTGATGAGCAAGATCTGGCTATGGTTCCTCTATTACACCGTCTTGTGGTACAATCTCCTGGGTCAAACATGAGGGCTGCTCATATCAGCCATGGCAATCAAATTGAGATTGGTGATTCTTCGTTTCCGGCTTCCTTAATTATTCTGGGCAATTCTGATATTGATGTTATCTTGGGCATGGATTGGTTGACAGCAAATGCAGCTGTGATTGATTGTGCTGAACGTTCGGTTTCTCTGAAAATTCCTGAAGGCCATATAGTCTATTCTCCAAGTCTGACTCCTGCAATTCAGCTTTATTCTTTGGCGGCTCTGAATGATGATGCTATGGAAGGTATTCAGAGTGTTCCTGTAGTCTGTGAGTTTCCAGACGTTTTCCCTGAAGAGTTGCCAGGTATGCCTCCGGATCGTGAGGTTGAGTTTGTCATTGAACTTGAACCGGGTACCGCTCCTATTTCCAAGCGGGCTTATAAAATGGGCCCTGCTGAGTTGGCTGAACTTAAGCGTCAGTTGGATGAACAAGAGAAGTTGGGTTTCATTCAGCACAGTACTTCTTCTTGGGGTAGTCCAACCATCTTTGTGAAGAAGCGAGACAAGACTGATAGACTTTGTGTTGACTATCGGGCACTCAATGCTAAAACAATCAAGAATAAATATCCCCTTCCGCGGATTAATGATCTCTTCGATCAGCTAGCTAGAGCTGTGGTATTCTCTAAGCTTGATTTGAGAAGTGGGTATCATCAAATCAAGATCCGCAAGGAAGATGTTCCTAAAACAGCTTTCACCACCCGCTATGGCCTATATGAGTACACGGTCATGTCTTTCGGTCTCACCAATGCACCTACCACCTTCTCGAGGCTTATGAACTCGGTTTTCATGGAGTATTTTGATAAGTTCGTTGTGGTCTATCTAGATGACATTCTAGTCTATTCCAAGTCGAAGGAAGAACATGAAGAACACCTTCGGTGTGTCCTAAACAAGCTTCATGAGAACCGCTTGTATGCAAAGTTCTCCAAGTGTGAATTCTGGCTGCCTCAAGTCACCTACCTTGGTCACGTCATCTCTGCCAAGGGCATTGCCGTCAACCCAGAAACTATTAAGACAATTATGGACTGGCTTCCACCTATAAATGTCAAAGAAGTTCAGAGTTTCCTTGGTTTGGCCAGTTACTGTCGTTGCTTCGTTCAAAACTTCTCAAAGATTGCGAAGCCGCTTACCGATCTCCTCAAGAAAGGCAAGAAATATCTTTGGACTCCTGCATGTCAAGCAAGCTTTGAAACACTCAACGAGAAGCTCACTTCCACACCAGTCTTAGTTCCTCCAGATACATCAAAGCCTTTCCAAATATTCTGTGATGCCTCTTTGCAAGGATTGGGTGCGGTCCTTATGCAAGAAAAGAAAGTTGTTGCTTATGCATCTCGTCAGTTGAAGACGCATGAGATCAACTATCCTACACATGACCTCGAACTCGCAGCAGTTGTCTTTGCTTTGAAAGTATGAAGGCATTACTTGCTGGGCAACCGTTGTGAGATCTTTTCTGATCACAAGAGTTTGAAGTATATCTTCACACAACCTGATCTCAACCTTCGTCAGAGGAGGTGGATTGAAACAATCAATGATTTTGATTTGACCATCAACTACACTCCGGGCAAAGCAAATGTCATGGCAGATGCTCTCAGCCGAAAAGCTTATGTCAACAACCTCATGGTGGAAGAACAACAGCCTCTCTTGTGCGAGGAATTCCGCAAGCTCAACCTTGAAATTGTGGATCAAGGTTATCTTCTGAATCTTCTAGCAACACCTCTCTTGGAAGAAAAGGTCCGTTCCATTCAACTTGGGGATCCTTACACTAAAAACATCATCTCCAACATTCAACTTCCGAAGTATGAGTCTTTCCACGTAGATGACCAAGGCACTCTTTTCTTTGAACACCGGATGTTTGTTCCGAACTACCCGGGTTTAAGAGAGCAAGTTCTCAAGGAGGCGCATGATTCCGTTCTTTCTATCCATCCTGGCAGCACTAAGATGTACATGGACTTGAAAACACAATATTGGTGGCCTGGTTTAAAACGATATTGTGCCAAGTATGTCTCAGAGTGTGATGTCTGTCGCAGAGTTAAAGCTGTCCATCAGAAACCTTCCGGTCTTCTACAGCCATTGAAGCCTTCGGATTGGAAATGGGAGAAAGTAGAGATGGACTTCATCACTGGTTTTCCAAGATCGCAAAAGGGCAACAATGCAATCTTTGTTGTCATTGACAGGCTTTCCAAAGTAGCTCACTTCTTTCCAGTCAAGGAAACAATTTCTGCAATTCAGTTGGCTGAGCTCTATATCACCAGAATTGTCTCTCTGTATGGAGTTCCTCTTGAGATCAGTTCAGACCGTGGAAGCATCTTCACTTCCAAGTTCTGGGGAAGTTTCCAAAATGCTTTGGGAACAAAACTAAACTTCAGCACAGCTTACCATCCTCAATCGCAAGGACAAGTTGAAAGGATCAATCAGATTCTAGAAGATATGCTCCGTGCTTGTGTTATCTCTTTCGGCATGAAGTGGGAAGAATGTCTTCCTTATGCTGAATTCTCTTACAACAACAGCTTCCAGAAAAGTCTAAAGATGGCACCATTTGAGGCTCTCTATGGTCGCAAATGTAGAACTCCGATTGGTTGGTTGGGTGCAGGTGAAAGAATATTGTTTGGCCCCGACATTGTAACTCAAGAGGAGGAGAAAGTTCACATCATTCTTGAAAATCTGAAGATTGCTCAAAGTCGCCAGAAGAGCAATTATGACAGAAAGCACACAGACATGGAGTATGTCCCTGGTGATCTCGTTTACCTTCGTGTCACTCCCATGAGAGGCACGCACCGCTTTGGTATCAAAGGAAAGCTGGCTCCTAGATACATCGGTCCGTTCAAAATTCGTGGAAGAAGAGGAGAAGTTGCTTATGCTCTTGAGCTCCCTGAACAACTCAAAGTCCATGATGTTTTCCACATCTCTCAACTCAAGAAGTGCTTCAAGGATCCCGGCAGGACCGTGGACCATGAACTCATCAATCTCCAAGAAGATCTGTCTTATCAAGAACACCCCACAAAAATTCTTGAAGTCACAGAAAGAAGGACTCGCAACAAGTCCATCAAGTTCTGCAAGGTGCAGTGGTCGCACCATTCCGTTGATGAAGCCACCTAGGAAAGTGAAGATGAGCTCCATGCCAAGTATCCTACCCTCTTTGAGTCTTCTTCTTCCTAGAATCTCGAGGCGAGGTTCCTGTTTAGTGGGGGAGAGTTGTAGCATCCCAATTGTCTAACAATTGTAATGCTACTTGTCCTAGTAAGATATTGGCTACTTCATATATATTATTGTTGCATCATAATTATATCATGCTCATGTCATCATGCCACCTTGCATTTGAGCATCATATAAAATCCCTTTTCTTTTGGTTCTTCTCTCATATGCATTATTAATTGTATTTGCCTCTTGATATTGTATTTGGTTATTGATATATTGTCTAAATGCCCAAGTTGAGTTGGGGGCATATCTTTTATTTCAATTCCATTACCTTTCTTTCCACCACTTTATAATTCCACCATCCTACTAGACCATGAGCTTGTTTGTCTTTATTTTGGTTTTATCTAGCTCATGGGCAATAGGGTGGATCTAGTCCTTTAATTTCCTTTGCTTGGCTTTATTCCACTTCTTGGAAATGCATGAGAATAATGCCATCATATTATTATTGTTTTCACAAAATAAATCATGGCATTATTATTTTGCATGGGCCATGCACAATTCTTCACCACCTTTTACTCATTTGGTTTTTATTTTGGTTTAATGGATCCTATCTTGGGGGAACCATCTACCACCATTCCACCATCCTCATAGTCTCATCCATCTCTTTTTCCTCTTATTTTTATTTCTCCATGCATGAACCATATGAGGCCTATTCCATCATTCCTTTCTTTTTCTTTTCTTGGAATTCTCTTTCACTTTCACCTCATGATACTTCAAGCACTCATCATGCTCCACTTGGGTTAACCTTTTGCACAAGTTTTAACAATCTAAAAACCTAATAAAATCTAACCTAGCTACTCTCTTTATTTCTCCTCATAACCCTATTTTCTCATAAACCCTAAGCCCCTCTCTCCCTCTCCCTCTCTCTCTCTAGCATGACCACCATGCCAAGCCCCTCTCTCTCCCTGGCCCACACCCCAGCCACTCCTCTCCCTAACCCTAGCAAGCCCTAACCCGAGCCCCATCTACCTAGCCGAGCTACCCCCTCTTCTTTCTCTCTTTCTCCACCGGCTGAGCTAGCCCCACCTGCCTGTCCCTCTCTCTCGACACAGCCCCACCTGCAGCCCCTGCCGTGCCTACCAGCCCCCAGGTCGAGCCCCAGCTCCAGCCAGCACGTGAGGGAGAAGAAAAAGGTGGCACCGAGGCCACCTTTATCTACCCCTGCCATGACTGCTTCTCCTCCCTCTCCCTCCTTTTTCCTCCTACCACACGGCTCTCTGGGCTCGCCCAGATCTGCCCGAGCCGCCCCTCCTCTTCTCCTTCTTCCTCTCTGACCACAGCTCCTGCCGCCGCTCGCCGCCAGCACCACATCGTCCCCGACGTTCCGGCCGGTCAGCGTGACGTGGAGGTGGCCTGGAAGCTCGAGGAGGCTCCTCTACGACGCCCTGCACTCGCCGATTTGGACAAGAAGCTCCCAGGGCCGCCAGATCCTCGCCGTCCTGACGAAACCCTAGCCGCCGGAGCGCCAGCGATCTCGCCGCTCCGCCGCTCCTCACCCCGATCCGTGCCCGCCGTCGAGCCCGCGGTGAGCCCCTCTTTTTCCCTGACACGATCCGCCTCGCCGTACCGCCCTAGCCCCACCGTTCGTTTCGTCGAACGCCCGCCGCGCGCCAGAGCTCGCCGGCGTCTGCAGCTTTTCCGCGCCGCAGCGAGCTTAACTAGCCCGCGCTCACCTCCCTGTCAACTCCCCTTGACCCGCCGCACCGGTTAGCCCACTCCACGCGCACGCCCGCGACCTGGGTTCGAACCCCCACTCCGCGCCGCGCGCACACTTGCCGTCAGACCGGGAAGACGAAGAACAGTACGGGCCTGTGGAAATTTACATTAAGCCCCCCACCTTTTTGACTCCTGCAACCCGCGCTCCTAGAGACCCCACCTGCCAGTCGCCCTAGCCATCTTGCAGGAAGCCCCTCCGCTTTCTCGTGCCATAACCCGCAGTCCAGCGAATCCCCACCTGTCAGCCTCAGCCACCTTCACCGCTGTCACGTGGGCCTGCGTCAGTTGGCCCCACCCCGCAGTCTCACTGGCTAGCCAGAGCCCGGTGACAAAAGATTTTTCCCGCGCGTGGCCCAGTCAGCGCAAGTCCCACCCGTCAGTGGCTGTGGCTGGATCTGACTGAGTAGGAAAAGTAATTCTGGCTGTCTGTTTTTAATTAAATCTTTTTCAAATTGATTTAAATTCAAATTCAATTCAGATTCAAATAATTTTTAAAATACAAATCCAAATAATGCAAGTAATATATGTTTTGGAATCAGAAAAATGTGGGGAATTCAAATATGCCCTTCAAAATATGTTTTGAACACTTTAAATTTTCGAGATGATTAAAATTACAATAAAATGCCCTTTTCCTTAATTAATTAATAACTTTTGTTTTATAACTTCAAATTTGACAAATAATATGTCTAAATCGATCAGCGCGACGAGCCCGTTCTATTTATGAAGTCCTTGTTCTGAATTGAAGCATGCATCATGTTGTTAATAAAAATCTGAACTATTTATGACAATAAAACATGGTTAAATAAATAATAAAATGCTTTATTTCTTGCATCCACACCTCACCTTTGCCATGCTACTTTAATGCCATGCAAATTGTGCATCATTCATCATGTCATGCTTGTTTGCTTGTCGCATTTTAATTCATATGCGTGTGCACTTTATTTATGTTGGCCCTTGTTTGTTTGGTTCTTCTTCGAATAGACGCCCAGCAGGAGAATTACCAGGAATCACAGGAGTACTACCCAGATCCATCTCTCGCTTCAACTGAGCTGCCAGGCAAGCACTACCATATGCTTGCATACATACAGTACCTATTGCCTCTATCTTATTCTTGCATCATTGAGTCGCGATTGCATTAAATTGAATCTCAAGTACTGCATAGCCTTTACTTTTAAACCCCACTGAAGCTTGTTCCTCCATCCCATGAGCCATTACTATAGGAGTTGTTTGAGCCATGCGAGTCGTAGAAAAGCATGTGTAGGGTATGTGAGTGTCGGATGAATAACGAGGTACCTAAACAACATAACCTGGGTAGTAATGGGATAACTATGAAAGAGGCACCGGTGACCAATATCTGCTATTTGGTTTTTTATGCTCACTTGTGTCCCGTAGGACCCCGAGTACTTGATTCCTGTTCCTCGACTATTCGCACTATCCACATCCGGGAGGCCTTATGGACCCCCCTGAGCCAGAGATTGATTCATTCTTATTTCTTGGGGCCACAATTAGTTTGGGGCTTTATTACTATCCTGTACTTATGCCATGTTACTGCTTTATTTAAGATTGTGCGAGGAGCACCTGTACTGTTTTGGATCATGACACGTTTTTGCTGTATCGACAAGCCCAGTCACATTTTCGGGTTCCCAGTCGTTTACCGCCATCCACACAAACCTTGGGTCCGTCTCGGAGCCGGCCAACTTCGTTGCGGGTAGCTTAATGGGGTGGCCCCCTGAAATATTTCTGAATCCTGTGATTGCTTTGTCGTGAATGCCTCGTTGGGTTTTGATTTGGTTTTTCCGAGTTTGATCGAGTGTGTGTTGCTATTCGTGCACCCCTGCAGGGTAAATCTTTCTTAAAGCCGTGTCCGCGGTATGGACGACTTGGAGCACAGTTTCTCGATCATAGACAAGTATAACTAAAGGACCGCTTTTGAATTGACTAAGTACTTGACTAGTAAATAGTGCAATACTCAGGGAATGGTTAATCAAACTGCCAACGGATGATGAGGGTTGTTCGTCCGCTTCATCGTTGGTAAGCGAGGAGGAGGATGGATCTGTTAATTATACTGTTATAACTGTTGTTCTTAATTCATGGAGATCCATCTATCATTGGTTAGGCGGATGGTTAGCGAGTATCTGTAGAATTGTTAGGTATTATCTATTGCTGCAACTGCGTCACCCTAGGTTGTGTCCCCTTTAGCGGCATTAAGACTGGCTGAGTACCCCTAGGGTCTCACACGATAAATTGTTTGATTCAGATGAACAGGTGTACCCGCAAGATGGATACTGGGTGGAAGAGACAGATGATGTTGACAACGATCATTCGGTGTAGAGATTCCGGGAATGGGGATCCGTGAGATCTGTGGGCGGGATGTGTTTATTTATGGGGCATCTTATGCCAATTTGCTTCTTATCCGTACTCGGATCTTGTTTTCCGCTTCCGCCTGATACTCTGATGTGTGATGTATGAGGAGATATCCTGAATTATTAAATCTATCTAGGACATTTGGATCTTGCCGTATGGCGTTGCAATATTTCTATTTCTTTTAGATGGAATGGCTCTGAGGAGTGTTGTATGTGGCTTGCATACATACTCATTTGTGTATGTAGTTGATCCCTTCGCCTGCCGATTACGCCGCTCGTTCTTGTCCCGTTGTCTGAAAGTGGTTAGGACGGCCGAAAGGTCTACCGTGAGTGGCCCTGGGCCCCATCGTACTATTTTAACCACTTTCGTTCATCCGGGCATTAACTAAGAGCGTAATTCACCGAGGTAGTTACATAGATGCACTAGAGCACTGTCGTAGCATGAGATGTATCGATCTCACTGTATCTTAGCTTGCAGAATGGTTCTTCAAACCATCTGTTTTCCCTTTGATTGTTGTGGTGTGTGTTGTATCATGTGCTTGCTTGCATGAATGAAAATGAAGTTAGTTGAAAAACCTGAGTCTAACTCAAAGTTTTAGGTTTGAAAACCCCAACACCATGAACCTTAGAATTTCCCTCTTACCCCTATATCTCAATCTTCAGATGACTCGTGGGAACCAAGGAGGGAGCAACTCGTCGCAAGACCCAATGCTGCAGATCTTGCAGAATCTCATCGCAGACCGTGAAGCAAGCAGGGCAGAACACCAAGCCAACTTAGCAACACTTCAACATATCGCCCAGATGGCTCTCAACAACCAAGGGCATGGAAATCAGGATCACTAGGGATCCAAACTCAAAAACTTTCAGAACACTAATCCCCCAATCTTCAATCAATCTAAGAACCCATTAGATGATGACAACTAGTTACAGACCATGGAAAACAACTTAGAAGTTGCCCGAGTTGATGAAAATGAGAAAGTTCTCTTTGCCACCCACTATCTGGCAGGAGATGCAAGAGCTTGGTGGAATAGCATCCGCAATATGAACCATGGTCAAGTGATGACATGGGAAGCATTCAAGGTCAAGTCAGTCGCACCCACGTGCCGCAAGGTCTAGTCAACAGAATGAGAGATGAGTTCCGCGAATTGAAGCAAGGGAGAATGACTATGGTGGAGTACCGTGACAGATTCCTGTCACTTGCCAGGTATGCACCTGATGAGATCAACAGAGAGGCCAAGAAGAAGGAGAGATTCTTGAACGGACTACATGATGAGATGCAGACTGTCCTCGTCAACATCCGTTTCCAGGATCTCGAAGAGCTAGTCGACTTTGCCATCCAGATGGAAGGGAAGATTAACCAGGCAAACGACAATCGCAAGCGTCGTATGATGCAACAGTCTGGATTCAACAGTCACCAGAAGTACCGTCCCAACCGTTCACCAGGATATGCACCAAGGAACAACCGACCCCCAAATTCTCGCCCAAGCAACCCCAACTGTAGCGGAGGCAATGTGAAGTCTAGAGGAAACAATCACAACTCCGGTAATGCCAACGATTTCAACCGTGCACCTCCCAAGAACCACAACAACAACAGCAACACTGCACCCAGAACTGGCAGCAATGCTGTACCTGTCGCAGTCAAGGACAAGTCCCAGATCACTTGTTTCGAGTGTGGAGTAAAGGGTCACTACTCCAATGAGTGTCCCAACAAGACTGCAGCCAATGCCAATGTGAATGCCCCAGCTCAGCAGCAACGTCATGTTCAACCAGGAAGGAGATTTTCCCTAGGGAACCCTCACAACCGCAATGGCCGTCTCTTCCACATGAATGCAGAAGAAGCCTAGGAAGCGCCAGATGTAGTGTTGGGTATGTTTTCTGTCAACTCAGTTTTAGCAAGAGTATTGTTTGATTCGGGAGCATCGCATTCATTTGTCACCGAAGAATTTGCATGCACTAGTAAGATTCGTCCAACCAACCTGAAGCATGTCATGATAGTTCAAATCCCCGGTTCAACAACCAAGGCTAGAAAAATTTGCAAAGTTGCACCTATCAGAATACATGGGATAGATTTTTATGCCAACCTAATTGTACTTGGAACCAAAGGTTTGGAAGTAGTACTAGGTATGGACTGGATGTCAAGGCATAAAGGATTGATAGACTGTGCTAAGAAAGCCATCACCATGACCAGTAGTTCTGGAGTCACAGTAGAGCATATCTCTGAAACCTTACCCCGACAATTCAAGTGCAACCAGAGTGTAGCCTTGCCCACCATAGACCAAGTCAGAGTAGTCTGTGAATACCCCGACGTATTCCCAGATGAATTGCCAAGTATGACCCGGATAGGGATATTGAGTTCATTATCGAACTAATCCCCGGAACCGGACCCATAGCCTAGAGACCCTATAGCATGAACCCCTCAGAGGTAGTGGAACTGAAGAAACAGTTGGATGCGATGCTAGCCAAAGGTTTAATTCAACCAAGTGCATCGCCATGGAGATCACCAGTGTTATTCGTTGACAAGAAAGATGGAGGCAACCGTCTGTGTACAGATTACAAAAAGTTGAATGATGTCACCATCAAGAACAAGTACCCCTTGCCAAAGATAGAGGATCTATTTGATCAGTTGACTGGAGCTCAGGTATTCTCAAAGATTGATCTTAGGACTGGTTATCACCAACTTTAGATTCGTGCAACGGATATTCCGAAGACCGCCTTTACTACTCGCTATGGTTTATACGAGTATACGGTTATGTCTTTTGGATTAACCAATGCCCCTGCTTATTTCATGAATCTCATGAATAAGATCTTTATGAATTTCCTAGATAAGTTTGTAGTTGTGTTTATCGACGACATCCTTATCTACTCCAAGTCAGAAGAAGAGCATGGGCAACATCTAAGAGTTATCCTAGAAACCCTGAGAAGCATCAGTTATATGCCAAGTTCAGCAAGTGTGAGTTTTGGCTGAAAGAGGTAGGATTCCTAGGACATATTGTGTCTGCCAGAGGAGTCTCTGTTGATCCCGCCAAGATCAAAGATGTCGAAGAATGGGAAGCCCCAACCACTCAAACCCAAGTCCCTGCATTTCTCAGATTAGCGGGATATTACCGCAAGTTTGTAGAAGGATTCTCGAGCATAGCCCGACCAATGACCCAATTGTTGAAGAAGGACAAGAAGTTTGAATGGACAGACAAATGTGAAGCCAGTTTCCAGGAGCTGAAGAGGAGATTGATATCAGCCCCAATTTTGGTCATGCCAAAAATCAAGAAGCCATTTGATGTGTACTGCGACGCATCCAAGATTGGTCTAGGATGTGTATTGATGCAAGAAGGCAAAGTCATCGCTTATCTGTCTCGACAACTGAAGCAGCATGAGCAGAACTATCCGACCCATGATCTTGAGCTAGCAGCGGTAGTTCTAGCACTTAAGACATGGCGTCATTATTTGATGGGTAATCACTATGACATTTACTCAGATCATAAGAGCTTGAAGTATATTTTCACTCAGAAGGAGCTGAATATGAGGCAAAGAAGATGGATAGAGTTAATCAAGGATTATGACCTTGACATCCACTATCACCCCGGCAAAGCCAATGTGGTAGCGGATGCTCTTAGCAGATTGCCGTGTAGGCTTAACACCATGATCAAGGAGAAGCAACCCAGTTTGTATGAAGAATTAGAGCAGTTCAGAACTGAATTAGTTAGCAAAGGATTCTTAGCTAGCATTCAACTTCAACCCACTTTGATTAGCCAAATTAAGGAAGCCCAGAAGGGAAATGAAAGTATCGGCGGAATCAAACGTCGTATTGGTACCGGAAAAGTGCCTGGATTTACTGAAGACGAAGGAGTACTGTGGTACAAAGGCCATATCTGTGTTCCAGCAGATTCGAAGCTGAAGGAAGTTATCATGAAGGAAGCTCATGACACTCTTTATTCTATCCACCCAGAGGAACCAAAATGTATCAGGATTTGAAAGAGCAATTTTGGTGGCACAAGATGAAGAGAGAGATCGGAAGCTACATCGCCAAATGTGACATCTGTCAAAGAGTCAAAGCAGAGCATCAGAGACCTGCAGGACTGTTGCAACCAGTACAGATTCCGGAATGGAAATGGGATTCCGTCGGAATGGACTTGATCACCGGTTTACCTACCTCTAGTAGGGGAAATGACTCCATGTGGGTCATAGTGGATAGACTGTCCAAGGTAGCCCACTTTATACCTGTCAAGACCACTTACCAGAGTGCAAAGTTAGCAGAGTTGTACATTGGTAGGATTGTTAGTCTGCATGGAACCCCCAAGACCATCGTATCAGATCGAGGAACCCAGTTTACCTCAAGATTTTGGCAGAAAGTCCAAGAAGGACTAGGAACCAAGTTGAACTTCAGCACAGCATATCATCCGCAAACTGATGGACAGACT
Source organism: Avena eriantha (assembly GCA_910589775.1). NCBI lineage: Eukaryota > Viridiplantae > Streptophyta > Magnoliopsida > Poales > Poaceae > Avena > Avena eriantha. The sequence continues at coordinate 187,128,088 of OU342744.1, forward strand.
GAGAGAGTCAATCAGATCCTAGAGGATATGCTTAGAGCTTGTGTATTGGAATATGGATCAAAATGGGAAGACTGCCTGCCTTTCGCAGAATTCTCATACAACAACTGTTATCAAGCTAGTTTGCAAATGGCACCATTTGAATTCCTATACGGAAGGAAGTGTCGTACCTCTTTGAATTGGTCGCAAGTAGGAGAGAGTTAGATCTTCGGACCCGACATTCTCCGAGAAGTAGAAGAGAAAGTTCACAAAGTCCGTGAGCACCTCAAGACCGCCCAATCTAGACAGAAGAGTTATGCTGACAAGAGAAGAAGAGACCTGACTTTCAATGTCGGAGATTTTTTGTATCTCAAGGTTTCACCATTGAAGGGAACTCAACGCTTTAGTCTGAAAGGAAAGTTAGCCCCCAGATATATCGGGCCCTTCAAGATTCTGAACCTTCGAGGAGAAGTATCGTATCAACTAGAACTGCCTGAAGAGATGTCAGCCATCCATAATGTGTTCCATATCTCGTTACTCCGCAAATGTCTGGAAGTGCCCGAGAAGACTGAAGTTTTCAAGAACATCGACCACAATGCTATAGAAATCAACAATGATCTGACTTATCGGGAAATACCCATCCGTATATTAGAAGAAGCGTATAGAACCACCAAGACCAGGAGTATCAAGTTTCTCAAGATTCAGTGGAGCAACCATACCAAGGAAGAAGCTACTTGGGAGCACGAAGATTACATTAGGATAGAGTTCCTAGATCTCTTTAGTTCCTAGTTTTCTTTGTAAATCTCGGGACGAGATTCTATTTAAGGGGGGAAGGTTTGTAACATCCCAAAACTTCAATCCAATCTTATCAAGATCAAATCAACCAAAAATGGGGTTAACAAAAACTTTTCCAAATTTAAAATGAAAGCATTCATATATGTGTGCATTTAAAATAGGAGTCGTTTGAATTGCCATGATTGAGTGGTCCAATGCTTGTAAAATGTTCCTTAGGTGATTTAAACATCATCTACATCATTCCCAAACTTTTCCTAAAGAAAATCAAATCAAAAAGAATTAAAGAGGAGGAATGGTCATTTTGGCCATTTTAATCCACTACACTACTTTGAGTGTTCCTAGCACTCATTTCTTAACAAAAACAATTCTTGATCTTTGTACCCCTTGCTAGTACACATAATGAGGTACCAAGGCCCACCTTTTGATCTGCTAAAAACATTCTTTTACTTATTTTAAATAGCATTTGAAAATTGAATCTAATGCATATGCATAGATCACCCCTATTTCAAAACCCCTCTATTTGAGCTCCACTTTCAAAACCCTTGTAACCAGACACTACCTAGCACTAGTGGAGATCACTCAAAAATTTTGAAACCAAAATTCATTCTCTTTCGGCCATTTTGTCAAACACATTGCTGGCAAGATCATTATGGCCTAACTAATACTGTTTTGGGCTGATTTTGTCTAGCAATTTTGAAGTGCTTTGATCATCTTGTCCCCCCTCAAGCCTGACTAGACCCACACCAGCATCTCCCCTACCCCCTAGCTGCACTGCACAGCCATGCCGAGCCACCTCTCGCCGGCCGACCGTGCACTCACCGCAGCAGCCCTCTCCCGCCTCTCTCTCCATGTCTAGGAGGTAGCTCACACCTCACCGCCCCTCTCTGTCCCCTGCCCGAGCCAAGCCCTGCCATGGACCACCGAGGAAAGCCCGCGCCCAGTGCCACCGCACCATGCTGGTGCTGCCCCCAGAGCGTGCTCTGTCCCCGCTCGCACAGACCGCCCCTTGGCCGCAGCCCGCGCCCGCCGCTCTACCACGACCAGGAGAACACCCTAGACACCCCCGTTGGCTGCCCAACGCCTCACAACCACCGCTCGCCGTGGACACCGCCGCCTCTGCCGCTCAGAGCGCCACCTCGCCCAAACCGCATGCCACCACCCCTATGGCCGCATTCAATGCCTAGAGCACCGCCAGGGAACCGCACGTCGATTGCCACCCGCAACCATGCCTCTACCCCGCCGTAGCCATGTCGCCACCGTCGCCTGCCCATCCCGCTCGGTCTCACCGTCGGGCCTATAAAAGGAGCCCTCCCCGGCCTCTTCTCTCCACACCACTCCAATCCCCTCACCTCTCTAAACCTCACCCACCTCTAGCCGGAGCAAGGCGAGCTCTGCCTCACCGGAATTGGAGCCGGAGCAGCCGCAGCAGGAGGAGAAGGGCGCCGCTGATTACGACCACCCCAAGCTCCGCCGCAATCGCGCCTCGCCTCACCGTCGTCTTCCAGTTCGTTTGCCCGCCTCGCCGACCCCGCTGGAGCCCTGGTACGTCCCCAGCAGACCCCCACCGAGCCGCTAGGGTTCGAGCTCGCCGGTGACATGTTCGTCGTCAACGACGACCCTCAGCCGTAGATTCCCCGTCTAATCCTACGGCCCACAGCGCGCGTACCGTTTCGCGTGTTATGTGCCGCTGACAAGCGGGACCCCCCTGTCAGCTGAGCCCCGTGCCATGGAGCGCCACTGGGCCGGCCCAAGTCTTTTCCCGCGCTAGCCCACCCGCTCAAATCTGGATTTTTCTTTTTAGTTAAATCTAGTTTTTGTCCACTATTTTAAAATTCAATTCTGGGAGTTTGACAAATCCAAATTGCAGGAAACAAATTTTGCCTGAAAGGTATTAAGATGATCTATCTAAGCCTGTTGGATTTAATTCAATTAGAGTTATATATCTATCCTAATAAAAATAAGAAGACAGAAGCTTTTGCAACTTGCAACATTTTTATAAAATCAACCAAGTTAGCTTTTGAGTTGATTCCAACTCTCAAAAATCACATTTCATAATATCTAGCTAAATATGTAATAATATTTAGGTTTACATGTAGTGACTTTGGACTAGTACCAAAATAATGCTATATAGGCATTTCTAGTCACTTTAAATCATTAAATAATGAACTTAAACCAAAGTAATATTGATCCAACCTTTAATTCTCATTCCCATGTGTTAAGATATGTGGTGATGACATGTGTCCACATGATCCCATATCTTAAGTGGTGAATATTAAATCTTAGTTAATTTTTCAATGAGTAGAAATTACTTTTCTAAAATAAAAGGAATGAAACTATGGAATTAAACTTGTGATGCTTGTGATGATAATAGATCATCAAATGTGTGTCTTAGGATGCTACTTAGCCTAGTTAAGTATTGTTTGGTGATTGTGCACTCCCTATGTATTTATAGACGATAGTACCGACCAAGCTTTCGAGGAGGAGGAGTTCTACCAAGAAGAAGAAGAAGAAGAAAACTTCAACCACTGCACCAACCAAGGCAAGCCACCATTAACAGTGCAAGCTGACACTTGCAAGTTTAGTGCTTAGCAAGTTAGGATCCAACTAGATGGTTTAGCAAAGATGCCTTAAGCATGCCTTGATCACACTCCCTTTTGACTATTAGTACCCCAAGTCTTAGTTACAAGTTTTACTCCCTTAGTTTACACCAAGTTCTTTACTTAGTTTGAAGGTAGCATAAAAAGTATAAAACTTGACCTATTTAGAACCTTTTAGATGTCATTCTATGGCAAGAGATAACCCATCTTTTCCACCTTAGTGAACACTCTTAACTTAGTAGTTTAGAGTAGATCAAAAACCTGAGTCACTTTAGATGGGAACACTTGGTGAAAATGAATTATGAAAACCTTGGAATGATGAGTCATTCTATTGAGATGTTTTGACATGTGTTGAGAAAACATAAATGGTTGATGATGATGAAAATGTTGAGGCATGAGCCTTAACCCTTTTATAAAACTGATCGTTGGATTCAGATGCGATACCATTCCAAATTTACCGTACAACCACATTACCTGAATTGGGTAAGGCTTAGCTGGAAATTTATATGCATTAGTATTAGTTCCCTCACGGGAGAGGTCTGAGCTGAGGCTACCTCTCATGATGTCCACCTATGGAGTGCCCAAGATGACTGATGGTCATGGTTGGGAGGCCATGCTCATAGGAGAGGTGCTTATACTAGGGTGTGTAAAGGGAAGGTTATGTTTGATTATCTGCATACTAAGTATGATGATTCACGGTTATCCCTGATAGATGTATCGAATCTTACGGTGAAAGTGGACCACCTCTGCAGAGTGTCAAACTATTCGAATAGCCGCGTCCGCGGTTATGGACAGTTGGAATGGCCATAATGTTTCGTTGTCAGATGTTTTCTAAACAACTTGATATGAATGATGAATCTTGACTTGACCACAACAGGGTTGTGTTTATTACAATAGCTTCCCAACTTAAGGGATTCTAGAACTTTACTTTATCTTTCTTTGCTTCTGAACTCAGCTTAGGATTCAAAACTTAACTTTATAGTTAAACTTAGAGTTAACACTTTAACCTAGAAGTTTATACTTGTTAGTGGTAGTTTGCGAGTACTTAAAGAGTACTCATGGCTTTTGTCCCTGGCTATTATCATGGCCAGACTATGAAGGAGACTATCAAGATGATGGCCAACAGGACGGCTATGATAACTAGGACTATCTGCCTTCGTCAGCATTGACTGTGCCCCTGAAGATGGACCCCACCGCTACGCTTATCTTTTATTTCCGCTGCTTGTTGTATTAAGACTGGATCATGAGATCCTTATTTGTGTAAGACCTTATGTATGGTTTGTAATGGATGATGTACTGTGATATCCAATCCGTTATGTCTCACAAAAATGGTAATCCTGGGATTGCGAGGTATGGCATAACGGGCATCTGGGATTAAAAATCCGGGTGTTGGCACACCCGCTCCTTCTTGAATAGCTTTCGCCAGTACCTGCTCATGCCCGAGTACCGTGCCATTGCCCTCTTCCGCTCCGGCAACTGGCGGCAGCGCTCCTCGATCTGCCTCGCCAACGTGTTGTCGCGCAAGAGCAGCGTGACAGGCACCCCAGCGTAGCTGAGCTTGAAGCCGGCCAGGAGCCTCGCGAATGGTGGCGCGAGTATGTCATAGTGGGCGAACATCTGAGCCTCGTACAAGCTGAGTTTGGGCCTCTCCCTCTCTATGGCGATGAAGGAACACGATCAGAGCTTCAGCCCCAATGTTAAGGGGATATGGGGAAGGACGTAGGCCCAGTCATGGATGCAACTACCAATCAGTTCGTAGAGCAGACTTCTCGCGGATCGCCCTTACGAAGGACATCCTTATCATCCACGCACCCTGATCCAACGATGCCGAACAATCAGGGACCGGGTCTTCTAGAAGCCCAGAGCGGTTGCTGGTTAGTTCTGCATCCCGATTGTTTGTGGCCAACGGCTGTCATTGAAAAGAACACACGTGCAAATGACTCTGGTGGATCCATGTGGTTTATGGGAAGAACACACATGCAATGACACTACTGGTGGTTTAGGAAAAGAACACACATGCAAAGACATGCAATGACACTGGTGGATCCATGTGGTTTATGAAAAGAACACACATGCCATGACAACTAGTGGATCCATGTGGTTTATGAAAAGAACACGACATGCTGGAGTGGCATCATTGCATGTGTTCTTTTCCAAAACCACAATGATGCACATGTTGGGTCCGCAGCATAGAAAACAAAAAATTTCCTACGATGAGAACTATACGCCAAGATCTATCTACTAGATACAGAGCAACGGGTGGACATACATCCATGGAGAACTTACCCTCGAAGACAACGAGTTTTGTTAACGAGTAGGAACCCGTGGTTGATGTAGTCGTACGCTTGCCGATCTCAAGATCGTGTGGAAGTCCGAGCGCCGCAAATCAGCAGCGCACCCGTCCTCGCACACACGTTCAAGCTACTGGACAACCTCCACCTCCTCGCTCCAGGGAATCAGCGGAAGCCGCAACTCCTTCCAGACGCAAGGTCACCATGAACATGTATCTTGCTAATCCGAGACCATGGGGAAATATCTAGAGGGGGAGAGAGATCCATCACGAGGAGGTGTGTTTTGTGAGAGGGGAGACAGGGACTTTATATAGGAGGGAGGGAGACCCCTCCCCTCCCATAGCCAGCGCATGAGGAGGGGGACTCTAATACATTGCAAATGTATATATAAGTTTTGATGTTCCATGCTTGGTTTTATCCACTTTCTTGTGTTTTGTTCCAACTTTGGAGTACTTTTCATATGATTTCTTGGACTAACCTATTAACAAGAGCCACAGTGCCAGCTGCCTGTTTTCTGCTGTTTTTGGTTCCAGGAAAGTCAGAAAATGAATATTCTCGGAATTGGATGGGACAAAAGCCAAAGTGCCTATTTTTCCGGAAGTCATGAGATGCCAGAATACGATATGGAGAGGGGCCAGAGGCCGGCCACACCACCTGACCACGCGGCCAGGCTTGGCCCGTGCCAAGGGGTGGTGTGGTGGCCCTTGGCACCCCCTCGGCCTCCCCTTCCACCTATAAGATGCCCTCGGGACGAAAACCCTAAGGGCCCGATCAAAAATCCACGAAAGAGTCTGTAACCGCTGTCATCTCCATCCCTAGATCGGGAGGGATCTGAAGCTCTTCCCGGCACCCTGCTAGAGAGGGGAATTCACCCTGGAGGCCTTCTTCATCACCATGCAAGCCTCCGGTGTGATGCGTGAGTAGTTCATCCTTGGACTATGGATCCATGTAGTAGCTAGATGGCTAGTTCTCCTCCTTTATGCTTTCATGTTTAGATCTTGTGAGCTCCGTTCATGATCAAGATCATCTATTTGTAATTCTACACGTTGTGTTTGCGGGGATCCGATGGATATTGAGATGCTATTTCAGATTGATTATTGATTCTATCATGTCTTTGTTATTTGTGATCTTGCATGCTTTCCGTTGTTAGTAGCTATCTTGGCCAAGTAGATGCTAGCAACTCCAAGAGTTAGTATTTATGCTCGATAGTAGGTTCATGCCTCTGGTAATCTGGGGAAGTGACATAAATCTCTAAGGTACTAGATGTGTTGTTGCTCCTAAGGAGAAAACAACAATCCTTTGTTCATAGAACAATCATATTGTTTACTTTACATACAGTTTGTAAAGCAATAATCTGTTGCTTGTAACTTAATACTGGAGGGGGTTCGGATGATAACCTGAAGGTGGATTATTAGTCATAGATACAGTTGGATGGTGGTCTATGTATAATGTTGTAATGCCCAATCGGATCTCAAAGGAGTCAAGATGATTAGTATATGCATGTATTGCTTTCTCGATGTTTGTCAATTGCCCCGCTGTAATTTGTTCACCCAGCATGTTATCTATCTTAAGGAGAGCCACTTCTAGTGAACTATGGATCCTGGTCCTTGTCTTTTACATACAATCTACAAACTGTTTACTGTTTTGTGTTTACTTTCTGCAAACTTTTACTTCTTTCCATTCGATACGTTTAATCCTTTGTTTTCCGCAAAACATGGTGAGATTGACAACCTCATCGCAAGTTGGGGACAAAGTTCTGTGGTTATGTTATGCAGGTCTCCATGTTGCTACTAGCACCGGTAGTGCGCCCTACTAAGGCTCAGCTAGCAACACCTTTGGGGTGTTTCCTTGCTCCTACTGGTTTGATTAAACCTTGGTTTCATAACTGAGGGAAACTTGAAGCTGTGCTCATCATACCTTCCTCTTGGGGTTCCCAACGAGCTCTACATCAACCACGCACCAACACTTTTCTGGGCGCCGTGCATTGAGCCATCAAGCATTTTTTGGCGCCGTTGCCGGGGAGTCAAGGACATCTTCACAAGGGGAGTCCTTCATAACCAATCTCTTTACTTTGTTATTTTTGTTTTTCTTAGTTTTATTTTTTGCTTTGTTTGCTTGTTTTGTTATTAAAAAACCCAAAAAATGACTACTCTTGAAAACACTAAGTTGTGTGACTTCACTAGCACCAACAACAATGATTTTATGAGCACACCTATTGCTCCACCTGTGCCTGAAGATACTTTCTTTGAGATAAAACCTGCTTTGCTCAATCTTGTTATGAGAGAACAATTTTCTGGTATTGGTAATGAAGATGCTGCTTCCCATCTAAATAACTTTGTTGAACTTTGTGAGATGCAAAAGCATAGGGATATAGATGGTGATATTATTAAGCTGAATTTTTTTCCTTTCTCTTTGAGAGGAAAAGCTAAAGAATTGTTGAATTCCTTAAGTAGGAATAGTATTGATTCTTGGACTAAGTGCAAAGATGCTTTTATTGGAAAATACTATCCTCCTGCTAAGATTATATCTATGAGAAGTGAAATAATGAAGTTTAAACAACTTGATAATGAGCATGTTGCTCAAGCTTGGGAAAGAATGAAATCTTTGGTAAAGAATTGTCCCACTCATGGACTGACTGCTTGGATGATCATCCATACTTTTTATGCAGGATTGAACTATTCTTCAAGGAACCTATTGGATTCTGCTGCTGGAGGTACCTTTATGACCATCACTTTGGGTGCTGCAACAAAACTTCTGGACAATATGATGGTTAATTATTCTGAATGGCATACTGAGAGAGCTTCACAAGGTAAGAAGGTAAATTATGTTGAGGAAACCTCCTCCTTGAGTGATAAGATTGATATTATCATGTCTATGCTTGTTAATGGGAAAGCCCATATTGATCCAAATAATGTTCCTTTGGCTTCTTTGGTTGCTCAAGAAGAGCAAGTTGATGTGAACTTCATAAGAAATAACAACTTTGGAAATAATGCTTATGGTAATAACAATTATAGGCCTTACCCTCCTAGTAATACTTATGGTTATAATGGTAAACCTGGATTACCTAGTGAAGGAAGAATTTAGAAGTTCAAAGAGCCACTAAAAACTTCATGCAAATGCAACATTAGCAAAATGAACTATTTACTAAGACTATGGAGGAACAATCTACCATTTTGAAAAACATTAGCCATCAACTTGAGAGTCTAAATAGGGAAATTTCTAGTTTACAATTGAAACTTTCTAATGCTGAGAGGAATATATCATCTTTGTCTGAAGCTCAATCTTCATTGATTAATAAAATGGCTGCTAAACCTGAAACTAATGATAATCCCTTTGCATCCACTAATGCTATACAAGTGAGAATTGATGAAAATGTTATACTATTAGCTGAATTACATGCTAAGTGGGAAAGCGAAGATGAAATTGCTAGAAACATTAGTGTTTCTACTATCACCACCACTAGTGCTGAGGCTAGTAATTGTTCTACTACTTTAAATGATAATTATGATTTTGATCTTGATGGTTGCAACATCTCTGAAGTTATTAAGTTCCTACAAAAGCTTGCTAAAAGTCCTAATGCTAGTGCTATGAACATGGCCTTTACAAAACACATTACTGATGTTTTCATAAAGATTAAAGAAGAAAAGATGAAACATAAAGCTTCTATTCCTATAAAACAAGAAGATGGTTGGGAACCCATCATTAATATGAAAGTGAATGACTTTGATTTCAAAGCTTTATGTGATCTTGATAGTAGTGTTTCTATTATGCCTAGAAGGATTTATGATATGCTTGATTTGCCTCCACTTGAAGATTGTTATTTGAATGTCCCACTTGATGATAATGCTAAAAAGAAACTCATGGGGAATCTTAATGATGTTCTTATTATGGTTAATAATGCTTATGTCCCCGTTGATTTCTATGTTTTCGATGTTGAATGCAATGCTTCTTGTCCTATTACTTTGGGAAGACCTTTTCTTAGAACTGTTGGTGCCATTATTGATATGAAAGAAGGCACCATTAAATATCAACTCCCACTCAAGAAAGGTATAGAAAACTTCCCTAAGAATAGAGAGAAGATTTCTTTTGCTTCTCCTATGAAAACAACATTTGGTCTTAATGCTTCTTCATTGATAACACTTGATCCTTTTTTTGCTTCTTATGCCTAACTTAAAGGCGTTAAAGAAAAGTACTTATAGGGAGATAACCCAAATTTTTTAGATGAGTCTTGGAAGTTATTACCTCTTTAATAACATCTCCTTATCCTTTTTATTTGCTTTTTGTGCCAAGAGTAACCTCTATTGAGAGAGAAGTAATGATTGGGAAAGTTGCTGTCCCGAAACAGATTTCTGTGCTTCACCGTAAAAATTCGTGTAAAATCTCTGAACGTCTTTTTGAGGCGTGAATTTTTGTTCTTCTTCCCCAGGTTGTTATCTAACTTTCTTTAGTTCAACACGTTTTGATTTTAGGAACATAAGGTCTTCAAAAAAAATTGACTTTACCTGCTGGTCTGTTTTGACAGATTTCTGCCATTTTCTGCATTTGCTTCTTGTTGGTTCCTTTTTGAGTTCTTTTGGGGAATTGAGCTTTTTGAGGGAAGTGCTACAGTATCTAGTTTTCTAGTGGAAGTTTATTTGGTGTTAGAACTGAACCTTAAGACTTATTTATCTTGAGTGCACTAATGTTGCTAATAAAGATTGTGTGAAGTTTTGTATGAAGGAAAAATTTCAGATGTATGGAAGGAATGAGTAATAAGATGAAAGATGGACTAAAGCTCAAGCTTGGGGATGCCACGTGTGTCACCCCAAGAAATCTCCAAGAAGTAAAAGCATCAAAGCTTGGGGATTCCCAGGACATCCCCTTCTTCATCAATAAAAATCCCAAGTTTCTTCCAAACGCTTCATTTTTATTGTTTCATGCATAGTTGTGTTTTTCTTGGAGCATCTTATTTTTCGTTTTCTTTTTGGTGTTTCGTTTGTTTTGGTTTTCTTAGTTTTCTGAATAAATTGGTTGGACCCCCTCTTTCATACATTGGTTTTCAAATAGTTTGGTTTTGTTTGGAAAAGAGTAGGAAAGTTAATGCTTATGTGGTAAAAAGAGCTCGTTTTTGACTGTGGCCTATGCTTTGTCATGCCATGCTTGATATTGTTTTGGCTTTATGCTTAGTATTTTTTGCTGTAGAATGACTTGTTATAAACAATTGAGATTTCTTAATGTGCCTTGGATGAATCATGCGTTGTTTTAGCATATTAAAGCATAATATAGTGGTATTCTCCTTTGATGCTTTATTTGGGTTGACTTGGTGCATGCTCACACCATGTTATTACTATCTCAAGTCACCATAGCCTTTATGATCCTTTAGTTTTCAACTTGTAGTATCACTTTATGCTTTGATCAATGATGTTTTGTCGCTCTGCATGATTATGGCCATTATTGCTCTCTTAGTTTGTCGCTCCCAGTCTTTTGCTAGCCTCCACAACAAAGTATGAGTTCCACTCATGCATCCAACTCCTTATACCAAGTTATTCCAAAGAGTACACCATACCTACCTACTAGCTTATGCTATTCCAAGTATATTCATGCTTTTGTTTACCTTCCAAATTAAACTTGTTATGAGAAAACTAGTGATTAAAGCTCTCACGAACTTGATGGCACACGTTACTTTTTTGCATCTAATAAGCTTGAACTATTGGGTCCTTCTTTGTTGCGTATATGCTTGCACTTTATAAGTTGAAATTAGCAGAACCATGTTTCATGGGGAACGCTTTCAACATTGCACTTGTACTTTGTACCCAGTTGATCTCATGTTCTTTTGCCTACGGATCCCGGTGGTGTGAAATAAAAGTGGAACTTGTAAGATCATGGAGTTTGTATGTGTGTTAGAGAAACGCCTGGGCCGCTAGCCTAATCCATGCCTAATCATGGTGGACACTTACAGCATCACCATAATGAACACTCTATGAAGCATCCTCAATAAAAACCTATGCAAATAGCAAATAAAAAGATCGCTGAGATGCTCATTGTTTGCTTGCCTTGTCATTTTGATTATGGGAATGCTCCCGTATCATGTGCAAGGGGTACACCGTTGGCGGTTCTTAATGATACACATGTACTTACAATGACAAGAGCTTACTCGTGACTGAAGTTGAGTAGCATGAGGATCGGTCTTCGTAAGTAAGGGGCATGACATTTCGGTTTATAACTTGTCAAGCATATCCTCTTAGTTGTGTCACTTTAACCTTAATCACCTTAAAGATGCTTATGATAGGGTCAATGAGAGCTGAAAGCTATAAGTACCATAATTTTTGGAAGCTCTTTATGAGACTTGAATCCCTACTTCCTTTTACAAAGGCCTTTCTTCCACCATTATATTGAGTCTCCATCTTCTACCTTTATGCACCTACTTTGAGAGCATATTGGCCATTCTTAGTTCTATGTGCATTGTCCCAAGACTAGTTGATTGATGCATAACTTGATATTGCTTGTTTTAAACTATTGTATCTAGTCACTCTTATGAACTTTGAAGGTGTTCTATGCATTTATATTTGCTACTCTATGAGGGACAAGCTGAATACTATTATGCTATGTTTTCTTTATGTGAAACAAACAAACGTCTTGCAAAGCATTGTTATTCATGAATCTTTTGTTTGTGCCTTTTCATATTGCATCATAGTTTCTTTGCTTATTGCTAGAACTTTTTCTTTCATGTTATGATTGAAGTACTATGATCCCAGCTTTGAAAGTTTTACAAATACTTTGATCAAGTCTTTGATGGTGCATGTCACCTCAAAAGTTATTCTTTCTTTTTATCACTTACCTACTCGAGGACGAGCAGGAGTTAAGCTTGGGGATGTTGATACATTGCAAATGTATCTATAATTTTTGATGTTCCATGCTTGGTTTTATCCACTTTCTTGTGTTTTGTTCCAACTTTGGAGTACTTTTCATATGATTTCTTGGACTAACCTATTAACAAGAGCCACAATGTCAGCTGCCTGTTTCTGCTGTTTTTGGTTCCAGGAAAGTCAGAAAATGAATATTCTCGGAATTGGACGGGACAAAAGCCAAAGTGCCTATTTTTCCGGAAGTCATCAGATGCCAGAATACAAGACGGAGAGGGGCCAGAGGCCGGCCACACCACCTGGCCGCGCGGCCAGGCTTGGCCCGCGCTAGGGGGTGGTGTGGTGGCCTCTCGCACCCCCTCGGCCTCCCCTTCCGCGTATAAGATGCCCTCGGGACGAAAACCCTAAGGGCCCGATCAAAAATCCACGAAAGAGTCTATAGCCACCATCATCTCCATCCCTAGATCGGGAGGGATCTGAAGCTCTTCCCGGCACCCTGCCAGAGAGGGGAATTCACCCTGGAGGCCTTCTTCATCACCATGCAAGCCTCCGGTGTGATGCGTGAGTAGTTCATCCTTGGACTACGGATCCATGTAGTAGCTAGATGGTTGGTTCTCCTCCTTTGTGCTTTCATGTTTAGATCTTGTGAGCTCCGTTCATGATCAAGATCATCTATTTGTAATTCTGCATGTTGTGTTTGCGGGGATTCGATGGATATTGAGATGCTATTTCAGATTGATTATTGATTCTATCATGTCATTGTTATTTGTGATCTTGCATGCTTTCCATTGTTAGTAGCTATCTTGGCCAAGTAGATGCTAGCAACTCCAAGAGTCAGTATTTATGCTCGATAGTAGGTTCATGCCTCTGGTAATCTGGGGAAGTGACAGAAATCTCTAAGGTACTAGATGTGCTGTTGCTACTAGGGAGAAAACAATAATCCTTTGTTCATAGAACAACCGTATTGTTTACTTTACACGCAGTTTGTAAAGCAATAATCTGTTGCTTGCAACTTAATACTGGAGGGGGTTCGGATGATAACCTGAAGGTGGATTATTAGTCATGGATGCAGTTGTATGGCGGTCTATGTATAATGTTCTAATGCCCAATCGGATCTCAAAGGAGTCAAGATGATTAGTATATGGATGTATTGCTTTCTCGATGTTTGTCAATTGCCCCGCTATAATTTGTTCACCCAACATGTTATCTGTCTTAAGGAGAGCCACCTCTAGTGAACTATGGATCCTGGTCCTTGTCTTTTACATACAATCTACAAACTGTTTACTGTTTTGTGTTTACTTTCTGCAAACTTTTACTTCTTTCCATTCGATACGTTTAATCCTTTGTTTTCTGCAAAACACGGTGAGATTGACAACCTCATCGCAAGTTGGGGACAAAGTTCTGTGGTTGTGTTGTGTAGGTCTCCACGTTTCTACTAGCACTGGTAGTGCGCCCTGCCAAGGCTCAGCTAGCAACACCTTTGCGGTGTTTCCTTGCTCCTACTGGTTTGATTAAACCTTGGTTTCATAATTGAGGGAAACTTGCTGCTGTGCTCATCATACCTTCCTCTTGGGGTTCCCAACGAGCTCTACATCAACCACGCACCATCACTTTTCTGGGCGCCGTGCATTGAGCCATCAGACTCCTCCCCTCCTTCATTCATGTGGTGAAACTCCACTCACATAAACATGGCCTCCACCCAAAATCCCACTCACATGTATTTAATTTCCACCAAATTAAATGCAACTCTCAATTAATAAAACTCTTTTATTTATTTTATTCAGAATTTTGTTAATTACTTTAATTAATAAACATTCACATAAAACCCCTTGCAACATTTCAATATCACATGCAGAACCACTTTCTGCAATTTCACCCGAAACAATTCTGGTTTCTATCGAAACAATTCCTGTTTCTATCGAACATTTCCTACACTTTGCAAACCTTTTGTCTGAAAAATTTGTGCTCCTAAATGGTGTCCGGCAACCCTTAAGTGTGTCACCCTACGGTTCGCGAATAATGCAGACATGATTGAGACTCCTCTCAGATCAATAATCAGAAGCGGGACCTGGAGATCCATACCGACTCCTGCACATTCAACGATGACTTCTGTGATTTTGAGAACCTTTAACGCTAGTAATTTAATCCCTTTGTCTCATGATATAATACATGTACAATATTCGATCATCGGTATCCAAATAGCTAGTTTGATCTCGTTACCTACATGCACTCTTTTCTCGTTCCCGTGATATAACATTCTAGTGATCACATCACTTGCTTGCAAGCTATCTTAATGTAATATCACCGAGAGGGCCCATAGTATATCTATCTGTCATCGGGATTGACAAATTCCACTCTCGATCCATGAGCCTCAACATAACACCTTCATAGCACTGAACCCACCTTTATAGTCACCCTGTTACAGTGTGACGTTTGATGTTATCAAGATACTCTTCCGGTGTTAGCAATTAACATGATCTCATGGTCTAAGGACTAAGACCACTTCATACGATGTTATAGCAATATAAACATAATGACTTGATCGTAATGCTATACTTCGGATGAATGTTCATCACATCATTTCAAAAATGCTGTGACCTTGTTATTAACAACATCCAATGTCCATGATCAAGAAACCTTGATCATCATGTTAATCATCAAGCTAGTCTATAAGAGAGGCATAACTAGGAACCCTTTTTTTATTAAACACACATGTATTGACGTTTCCTATCAATACAATTATAGCATGCAAAATAAACATCTATGATATACAAGGAATACATAATAACAACTTTATTATTGCCTCTCAGGGCATATTTCCTTTAGTCTCCCACTTGCACTAGAGACAATAATCTAGTTTACATAGTGATAAATCTAACACCCATGGAGTTCTGGTGTTGATCATGTTTTGCCCTGGGGAGAACTTTAGTCAACGGATCTGCTACATTCAGGTCCGTGTGCACTTTACAAATCTTTATGTCTCCATCCTTAACATGCTCGTGGATGGAGTGAAACCGGCGCTTAATATGCTTGGAATTCTAGTGAGACCTTGGTTCCTTGGCGTTGGCTATGGATCCATTGTTGTCACAATAGATCACCATTGGGTCCAACGCACTAGGAACCACACCTAGTTCCGTTATGAACTCCTTCATCCAAACCGCTTCCTGCGCCGCTTCTGAAGCAGCGACATATTCCGCCTCAGTCGTTGATCTAGCCACCACAGGTTGTTTGGAACTCCTCCAACTAACTGCTGCTCCATTCAAGAGAAATACGTATCCGGATTGAGACTTAGAGTCATCCGGATCAGTGTCAAAGCTAGCATCGACATAACACTTAGCGACTAGCTCTTCTTCACCTCCGTATACAAGAAACATATCCCTAGTTCTTCTCAAATACTTAAGGATATTCTTGACCGCTATCCAGTGTTCCAAACCTGGATCAGATTGGTACCTACTAGTCAAACTAATAGCATGTGCCGCATTCGGTCTTGTACATAGCATGGCATACATTATAGAGCCTATGGCTGAGGTATAGGGGATCTTATCCATTATCTCTCTTTCTTCCGCCGTAGCTGGACTTTGAGTCTTACTCAATGGCTTGCCTTGCAACATAGGTAAGAACCCCTTCTTACTTCCATCCATATTAAACTTCTTTAATATCTTATCAAGGTATGTACTCTGCGATAGCCCAATTAGGCGTCTTGATCTATCTCTATAGATTTTAATGCCCAATATATATGAAGCTTCACCAAGGTCCTTCATCGAAAATTTGCTGTTTAGATAACTTTTAACACTGTTTAAAAGATCTATATCATTTCCAATAAATAATATGTCATCCACATATAATATTAGAAATGCCACATTGCTCCCACTCACTTTCTTGTAAATACAAGCCTCTCCATAAGTTTGGACAAATCCAAACTCTTTGATCACCTCATCAAAGCGGAGATTCCAACTCCGGGATGCTTGCTTCAGTCCATAGATGGATCGCTGAAGTTTGCATACCTTATCAGCATCCCTAGGATCGAAAAAACCCTTAGGTTGTATCATATACAACTCTTCTTCAATACTACCATTGAGGAACGCAGTTTTGACATCCATCTGCCATATTTCATAATCAAAATATGCAACAATTGCTAACATAATCCTAACCGACTTAAGCATCGCTACGGGAGAGAATATCTCATCGTAGTCAACTCCTTGAATTTGTCGAAACCCCTTTGTGACAAGTCGAGCCTTATAGATGGTCACATTACCATCAGCATCAGTTTTTCTTTTGAAAATCCATTTATTCTCAACGGCCTTTCAATCGTGAGGTAATTCCACCAAGGTCCAAACCTAGTTTTCGTACATGGATTCCATCTCGGATTGCATGGCTTCTAGCCATTTGTTGGAATCAGGGCTCATGATCGCTTCTTCATACGTCGCAGGTTCATATATTTCATCAATCATGAAATTCATGACATGATTGCCGTACAGTTCAGGAGCTGCACGTGTCCTGCTTGACCTGTGAGGTTCGGTAGTGTCCTCTTTCGGAGTTTCATGATAAATATCATTAGCTCTCTCCTCATTAGGTAAAGTCAACTCCGGAACAACTTCCGGTGCTGCGCTACTCGCCATTTCATGAAGAGAAGGTTCAATAACCTCTTCGAGTTCTACCTTCCGACTACTCACACCTTTCGCGAGAAACTCCTTCTCAAGAAAGGATCCATTCTTGGCAACAAAAACCTTGCCCTCAGATCTGTGATAGAAGGTATACCCAATCGTTTCCTTAGGGTATCCTATGAAGACGCATTTTTCCGCTTTGGGTTCGAGTTTATCCGGTTGAAGTTTCTTCACATAAACATCGCATCCCCAAACTTTAAGGAATGACAGCTTAGGTTTGTTTCCAAACCATAATTCATACGGTGTCTTTTCAACGGATTTAGATGGTGCCCTATTTAAAGTGAATGCAGCGGTTTCGAGTGCATAACCCCAAAATGACAGTGGCAAGTATGTTAGAGACATCATAGATCGAACCATATCCAATAAAGTGCGATTACGACGTTCTAACACACCATTACGTTTGTGGTGTTCCGGCAGGCGTGAGTTGTGAAACTATTCCACAGTCTTTCATATGCGTGCTAAAATTGTAACTAAGATACTCTCCTCCACGGTTGGACCGCAGAAATTTGATCTTTCTGTTACGATGATTTTCAACTTCATTCTGAAATTCCTTGAACTTTTCAAAGGTTTCAGACTAATGTTTCATCAAATAGATATACCCGTATCTACTCAAATCATCCGTGAAAGTAACAAAATAACGATATCCACCTCGTGCCGACACACTCATTGGTCCACACACATCAGTATGTATGATTTCCAATAAATCTGTCGCCCGTTCCATTGAACCAGAAAACGGCATTCTAGTCATCTTGCCCATAAGGCATGGCTCACATGTATCAAATGATTCAAAATCAAGTGATTCCAAAAGTCCATCAGAATGGAGTTTCTTCATGCGTTTAACGCCAATATGACCTAGACGGCAGTGCCACATACATGCAGATATATCATTATCAAGCTTAATCCTTTTAGCATCAACATTATGAATATGCGTAATACTACTATCGAGATCCAACAGAAATAAACCATTCAAAACAAATGCATGACCATAAAAGATATTATTCATATAAATCGAACAACCATTGTTTTTAGACTTAAACGAATAACCACTTTGCATCAAACACGATCCGGATACAATGTTCATGCTCAGTGTAGGCACCAAATAACAATTATTCAGGTTTATAACTAATCCCAACGGCATATGGAGAGGCAGCGTTCCGACGGCGATCACATTAACTCTTGATCCATTGCCGACCCGCATCGTGACCTCATCCCTTGCTAGTTGTCGCTTGTTCCAGAGCCCTTGAACCGAGTTACATATATTAGCAACCGATCCCGTATGAAATACCCATGTGCTACTGCGAGTACTAGTCAAGTACACATCAATAACATGTATATCACATATACCTTTGTTTAACTTGCCGGCCTTCTTGTCCGCCAAATACTTGGGGCAGTTGCGCTTCCAATGGCCAGTCCCCTTGCAATAGTAGCACTCGGTATCAGACTTAGGGCCAGCTCGGGGTTTCGTTTCAGGCGCGGCAACATATTTGCCGCCCTTCTTTCCCTTCTGCTTGACTTTCTTGTCCTTCTTGAAACCGGTGGTCTTATTGATCATGAACACTTGATGTTCTTTCCTAATCTCCACTTCTGTAGTCTTAAGCATTGACAGAAGATCAGGAAGAGACTTCTTCATGCCCTGCATATTATAGTTCATCACGAAGCTCTTGTAGCTAGGTGGCAGAGATCGGAGAACACGATGTATGCCTAATTCAATGGGAATCGTTATTCGCAAGGACACAAGCTTATCGGCGTACCCAGACATTTTGAGTACGTGCTCACTAACAGAGCTATTCTCCTCCATCATGCAGCTAAAGAACTTTTCAGAAGCATTATAACTCTCTACGGCAGCATGGGTATCAAAAATCATTTGAAATTCTCCCATGGTATCAAAGGCATTGCCATTTTCGAAACGCTTTCGAAGTTTTGGCTCTAGTCCATACAATATGCCGCAATGAACTAAGTTGTGGTCCTCCTGACGAGTTATATAGACGTTCTTTTCCTCATCAGGAGCATCAGGAGCTGGTGGGGGGCCTAGCGGCGCCTCTAGCACAGATTGCTTTTGTGCAGCAGTGAGGAGAATCCTCAAATTCATATCCCAGTTGGTGAAGTTTCTACCATTTGCAGCAAGCTTCTCTTTCTCCATTAACACATTGAAATTAAAAGCAGGTGGTGTCATCTACAACAGAATTTGTAAAGTATATTTAGACTAAGTTTATGATAGATTGAGTTTAACTAATCCAAATTATTGATGAACTCCCACTCAAAAACGACATCCCCCGTGTCCTTTTGGTGATTACATGAACCAAATCCACTACACCAAGTGCGATCATCACGTGAGTTGTGTAGCTTCAAAGGTGAGCATCTATATGGGCATCATATCATATATATGACTCATGCTTAACCTTTCGGTCCGTGCTCCGAGGCCATGTCTGTACATGCTAGGCTCGCCAAGTAAGAACCTTAGTATTCGCATGTGTAAAACTGTCTTACACCGGTTGTATGAAAGCGTAGAGTCAAAAACACCTGATCATCACGTGATGCCTCAAAACACGATCCACAAAACGGTGCATACTTAAGGAAGAACACATTTTATCTTAATATCTAAATGAGGGATCGTCTTATAATGCTACCAAAAGCTCCAAACTAGCAATATAAGATGCTAACATCTAATGTGTGAAGTGAGATGATATGGTCAATGCATTTGATCTCTATCATTTGCGTTGTGGTATGATCTCTATCATTCCTTTGTGTGTAAGGCCAAGGTCTATGGAACTTACACGTTAAGTGAGTTGTAAGAGTATCTATCATACATCTACTTACAACAATACCATATCAAGACACTAGCCCATCAACGATCTAAACTAGACGCCTCTAATTTATCAATTGCAAGTTTTACGTGGCTTAGGGCTTTCAGAGATAGAACCGTTATTTCCTACGAACATGAACCACAACGAGGATAACCAAGTTATTAGCAACTCGTTGTAAATCATATATTGACTATAGTGGGAGAGACAGACACCCGCTAGCCACTTATGCAAAACTAGTTGCATGTCAGTCGTGGAACCGGTCTCATGTACGATGACATGTAAGGTTGGTCCAGGCCGCTTCATCCCACTATGCCACCAATATCTAAAGTACATAGAAGATGTAATAACATGATCATCATCGCCCACATATAAACATATGTGTACTACCCGTGCAAAGCACCTACGCATAGATCAGGCTCTGATACCACTGTTGGGTCCACAACATAGAAAACAAAAAGTTTCCTACGATGAGAACTATACGCCAAGATCTATCTACTAGATACAGAGCAACGGGTGGACATACATCCATGGAGAACTTACCCTCGAAGACAACGAGTTTTGTTAACGAGTAGGAACTCGTGGTTGATGTAGTCGTACGCTTGCCGATCTCAAGATCGTGTGGAAGTCCGAGCGCCACAAATCAGCAGCGCTTTCGTCCTCGCACACACGTTCAAGCTACCGAACAACCTCCACCTCCTCGCTCCAACGAATCAGTGGAAGCAGCAACTCCTTCCAGACGGAAGGCCACCGGGAACATGTATCTCGCTAATCCGAGACCATGGGGGAATATCTAGAGGGGGAGAGAGATCCTTCACGAGGAGGTGTGTTTTGTGAGAGGGGAGAGGGGGATTTATATAGGAGGGAGGGATACCCCTCCCCTCCCATATCCAGCGCATGAGGGGGGGGACTCCTCCCCTCCTTCATTCATGTGGTGAACCTCAACTCACATAAACATGGCCTCCACCGAAAATCCCACTCACATGTATTTAATTTCCACCAATTAAATGCAACTCTCAATTAATAAAACTCTTTTATTTATTTTATTCAGAATTTTGTTAATTACTTTAATTAACAAACATTCACATAAAACCCCTTGCAACATTTCAATATCACATGCAGAACCACTTTTCTGCAATTTCACCCAAAACAATTCCGGTTTCTATCGAAACAATTCCTGTTTGTATCGAAACATTTCCTGCGTTTGCAAACCTTTTGTCTAAAACATTTGTGCTCCTAAATAGTGTCTGGCAACCCTTAAGTGTGTCACCCTACGGTTAGCGAATAATGCAGACATGATTGAGACTCCTCTCAGATCAATAATCAGAAGCGGGACCCGGAGATCCATACTGACTCCTGCACATTCAAGAATGACTTCTGTGATCGTGAGAACCTTTAACGCTAGTAATTTAATCCCTTTGTATCATGATATAATACATGTCCGAGATTCGATCATCGGTATCCAAATACCTAGTTTGATCTCGTTACCGACATGCACTCTTTTCTCGTTCCCGTGATATAACCTTCTAGTGATCACATCACTTGCTTGCAAGCTATCTTAATATGATATCACCGAGAGGGCCCAGAGTATATCTATCCGTCATCAGGATTGACAAATTCCACTCTTGATCCATGAGCCTCAACATAACACCTTCATAGCACTGAACCCACCTTTATAGTCACCCTGTTATGGTGTGACGTTTGATGTTATCAAGATATTCTTCTGGTGTTAGCAATTAACATGATCTCATGGTCTAAGGACTAAGACTACTTCATACGATGTTATTGCAATATAAACATAATGACTTGATCGTAATGCTATACTTCGGATGAATGTTCATCACATCATTTCACAAATGCTGTGACCTTGTTATTAACAACATCCAATGTCCATGATCAGGAAACCTTGATCATCTTGTTAATCAGCAAGCTAGTCTATAAGAGAGGCATAACTAGGAACCCTTTTTTATTAAACACACATGTATTGACGTTTCCTATCAATACAATTATAGCATGCAAAATAAACATCTATCATATACAAGGAATACATAATAATAACTTTATTATTGCCTCTCAGGGCATATTTCCTTTAGCACACTAACACACACACACATGCAATGACTCTAGTGGTGGTTTATGAAAAGGACACACATGCAATGACTCTGATGGATCCAGGTGGTTTATGAAAAGAACAACCATGCAATGACACTAATTGTGGTTTATGAAAAAGGACACACATGCAATGACACTGGTGGATTCAAGTGGTGGTTTATGAAAAGAAGAAACATGCAATGACTCTAGTTGTGGTTTATGAAAAGAACACACATGCAATGACACTGGTGGTTACAAGTGGTCTATGAAAAGAACAAACATGCAATGACTCTGGTTGGGGTTTAGGAAAAGGACACACATGCAATGACACTAGTGGTGGTTTATGAGAAGAACACCACATGCAATGGCATTAGTGGATCCATGTGGTTTATGAGCAGAACACAAATGCAATGACATCTAGTGGATCCATGTGGTTTATGATAAGAACACCACGTGCTAGAGTGACATCAGTGGATCCATGTGTTTTCTATGAAGAACACACATGCAATGACATCTAGTGGATCAATGTAGTTTATGAAAAGAACACCACATGCAGGAGTGGCCTCAGTGGATGCATGTGGTTTATGAAAAGGACATGCATGCAATGATAACTAGTGGATCCATGTGGTTTATGAAACGAACACCACATGTTGGAGTGGCATCATTGCATGTGTTCTTTTCCAAAACCATAGTGATGCACACTAACACACACACCTACAATAAACTCTAGTGGATCAATGTGGTTTATGAGAAGAACACCACATGCAATGACATCACCGGATCCATGTGGTTTCTGAGAAGAACACACATGCCAGAGTGGCATTAGTGGATCCATGTGATTTATGAAAAGAACACCCATGTAATGACTTTAGTGGTGGTTTATGAAAAGAAAACACATGCAATGACTCTGGTGGATCCAGGTGGTTTATGAAAAGAACAAACATGCAATGACTCTAGTTGTGGTTTATGAAAAGGACACATATGCAATGACACTGGTGGATCCAAGTGGTGGTTTATGAAAAGAACAAACATGCAATGACTCTAGTTGTGGTTTATGAAAAGGACACACATGCAATGACATGAAGTGGATCCAAGTGGTGGTTTATGAAAAGAACAAACATGCAATGACTCTAGTTGTGGTTTATGAAAAGGACACACATGCAATGACATGAAGTGGATCCAAGTGGTGGTTTATGAAAAGAACAAACATGCAATGACTCTAGTTGTGGTTTATGAAAAGGACACACATGCAATGACACTAGTGGTGGTTTAGGAAAAGAACACACATGCAAAGACATGCAATGACACTGGTGGATCCATGTGGTTTATGAAAACGTCACACATGCAATGACAACTGGTGGGTCCATGTGGTTTATGAAAAGAACACCACATGTTGGAGTGGCATCATTGCATGTGTTCTTTTACAAAACCACAGTGATGCACACTGACACACACACACATGTAATGAGTCTAGTGGTGGTTTATGAAAAGGACACCACATGCAATGACTTTGGTGGATCCTGGTGGTTTATGGAAAGAACACCACATGCTGGAGTGGCATTAGTGGATCCATGTGGTTTATGAAAAGAACACACATGCAATGACTCTAGTGGCGGTTTATGAAAAGGACACACATGCAAGGACTCTGGTGGATCCTGGTGGTTTATGAAAAGAACAAACATGCAATGAATCTAGTTGTGGTTTATGAAAAGGACACACATGCAATGATACTGGTGGATCCAAGTGGTGGTTTATGAAAAGAAGAAACATGCAATGACTCTAGTTGTGGTTTATGAAAAGGACACACATGCAATGACATGCAATGGATCCAGGTGGTTGTTTATGAAAAGGACACACATGCAATGACTCTAGTGGTGGTTTATGAAAAGGACACACATGCTATGACACTGATGGGTCCATGTGGTTTATGAAAAGAACAAACATGCAATAACTCTAGTTGTGGTTTATGAAAAGGACAGACATGCAATGACATGCAGCGGATCCAAGTGGTGGTTTGTGAAAGGAACAAACATGCAATGACTCTAGTTGTGGTTTATGAAAAGGACACACATGCAATGATATGCAATGGATCCAGGTGGTTTATGAAAAGGACACACATGCAATGATTCTAGTGGTGGTTTAGGAAAAGAACAAACATGCAATGACACCTGTGGATCCAAGTGGTTTATGAAAAGAACAAACATGCAATGCCTCTGGTTGTGGTTTATGAAAAGAAAACACATGCAATCACAATAGTGGTGGTTTATGAAAAGAACACACATGCAAATACATGCAATGACACTGGTGGATCCATGTGGTTTATGAAAAGGACACACATGCAATGACAACCAGTGGATCCATGTGGTTTATGAAAAGAACACCACATGCTGGAGTAGCATCATTGCATGTGTTCTTTCCCAAAACCACAGTGATGCACACTGACACACACACACATGCAATGAACACTCACTACAAGAAAAGTTGGCTTTTACAACGAATGATTTTCGTGGTTGAAGGCCCGTTTTTCGTGGCCAAAGAGTCTTGCACGACGGATGGCCTTCGTGGTAAAAGCCCCATCACAAATGAATTAACCACATTTTTTTCACCCTTGGTGGATCGTACCCTTCAGCCAGGAAAACTTGTTCCGTTGTAGATCTGTTTGCTAGCCACGCTGACGACTGATGTCATGTAAACTGCCATGTGGCAGCCGCCGTTAGCGGCCGGTTACCATCGTTAATGGCCGATTACCATCGTTAACGGTCATAGAAACCGTGGCAGAAGCCAGGCCCAGCTAAGGCTTGCTAAATACTAATTGGGCCACCCCATCAGGGGAGACCAACAAGAAGATGGCCTGTTACTATTTTGGCCTGCACTATTTGAAATGGGCCCAGAGATGCATCCCGCGAACTTTCAGGGCCGATTCTGTTTCAGCCTACAAAAGGCCCATGTTGGTCCAACACTATGCTGCCACTTGAGGCCTGCACAAATCTGGCCCTACACTGTTCAGGCCTGTTACAAATTTAGCCTTTTACTGTTCAATCCTATTACTGTTTCAACCTTTTAGGAATTTCGACCCATTACTGTTTAGGCCCTTTAGTGTTTGGGCTTTTGCCTATTCAGGCCGGCACTGTTTGGCCTGTTACTGTACTGGCCTGCCATCGTACTAGCCTTTTGCTATTGATACCTTTTACAGTTCCGACCTTTCACTGTTCAGGCCTTTTCACTGTTCTGGCCTTTTACTGTTCTGGCCTTTTATGGTTCTGGCCTTTTGCTGTTCTAGCCTTTTGCTGCTACGGCTTTTTACTGTTCTAGACTTTTACTGTTCTGGACTTTTACTGTTCTAGCCTTTTACTATTCTGGCCTTTTACTGCTCTAGCGTTTTACTATTCCGGCCTTGTACTATTCTTGTCTTTTACTGTCCTGGTCATTTTAGGCCGTCCATGCGCATGTTGTTTCAATGTTCGGCATGCTACTGCTCCGGCTTGTTACTGTTTCAGACTTTTTTTGCTAGCGCCTACTTTTCACAGAACAGATGAATATCAAGACATCAATTAATAAACACACAGAAATTAAAATTACTTATTACACAATAATAAAAGTTTGTTACAACAGGTTATACAACAAGATCGTAATTCCGACAGATTACAACATGTCAGTACCATCAATAAGAGATCGGTACATGGCGATTCGCTTCAATGTATCATTTGTCCTCTTTTTCAACATTTCAGCTATAGATCTATGAGCAGCTACACCCTTTCTATCTGCATGCAATACATCATTTATATATTTATCAAATGTAGGAGTTGTTCTAGGTGGACTGTTAAGTAAGTTGTTTGCTTCGGCAATGCAGTGGGAGGATGAATGGGACTAGGGATCACAACTTTCAGTCCTGCCTTCCAAGGACTCCTGCTTGGTTTTAATGGCAGTCTGCTAAAATATGGTGAAACAGGTTAAAACAAACAACAAGGGAAACAAGTAGTATTATATAAAGTAGAGATCATTTAAAGTAAGTATGAATTTATAGTAGCATGTTCAGGCTCCTAGTAGCTCCTTCTCGAGCGGGTGCAACTCCTGGTTAATCTGCCAGAAGAATCTGAGCAGAGCAGTTGGAACTCTGGTCCTTGTACTCCATTGTCATTTTTCTGCATGACATTTGAAACCAAGTTGGTTGGTTTGGAAGGATGAAAAGTCTTGAAAAACACCAAAAACATGGCATTAAAAATTACTAGATGTATGTTTCAAACTAGATAGCTGGGTTGGAAGGATGAAAGCAGGTGAAAACACCAACATATAGCATTAAAAATGACCAGATATATCATCCAAACTAGATAGACATTTTCCAAATTAAGCATTCGCACATATATTCACAATTGAACATAAATGCAAATGTCATGGCAAGTTCTTATGTAGAATGACAACTAATTAACATGACAAGAAACTGCCCTAAGTAACACAAGGATACCTCACGATTCAGCCTTGCTGGGCGTCAGATTGTCAGTGTTGGATCCTCTATGAGCTATTTGCATGACCCGTGTGAGTGCTCGGAAAGAATAGAATCTATGAGTTTGTATTGGAGGATTAAACCAATAGCGTGAGAATAAAGAAAGGGAATAAAAGAAAGAAGCTAATGAGGTGGATAACACCTACAAGATGAAGGGTGCAAACGAAATGGCAATAGCATCCAGGATATTGAGCAACATCCTAAAGATTTCTTAGCTTACGAGTAACAAAAATATAGCAAACGGGCAAGAGAAATTGCCGCTACGTGATGAAGACGGGTGGGACGGGCAAGTGGGCGACGGGGGTGGCAGCTCGGCATTTCGGGGTCAGCAACGAATGATTCAGTGAAGCGGCCCCGATAGGGTAGACGACGACGTTGGCGAAGCAGATCTGGTGCTGCGAGGGAGTTGGTGAAATAGTTCTGATGAAGAGCGCCTGTAGTGGAAGAGCTCCGGTGTGGAAGAGAGGGTCGGCGGTGAAGCAGCTATAGGAAGGTCGAGGTTGGAGGGGTGTGGGCGGGGAAGAGACGATGGGGGATATAGGTGGGATGACGCACATTAACGACCTATACCCTCTATTATTGTAGTACTCCCACGGTCCTTGTTTCCGGAGCAGGGATAGAAGAGGAATTTTGCATTTGCAAAAAGCGGGGCAGGATATTTGAATATATGCGCGGGATTTTGGAATAGATGTGCGCGGGATGTTTCAGTGCTATGCGGAAATTTTGAGGTTGAAGCTTCTGATGTACGCTACTCCGACACGGCCGCTCTCACGTGTTGGCCCCGTCTAGACCCACACGCCAGTGACAATATGCTTACCAATATACAAATGAGTTTCCACACATTTGCCAAAATTGATAAACTATATATTTTGAAGGCTTTCATACAAGATGAACAAGGTCACGGCCATATCTCTGTTATAGTTTATAATAGTGTTTCCATATCTGGTAGATAGATGCATCTTGGCATTTCAAAAGAAGATTCCAGATTTGATGGACAATGCCCAACTTTCATGAATTTCCAAACTTTCTAGCTAAATCTATGCAATAAAATGACTTTTTGACAAAATCTGAAGTAAATATGTCTAATTTCAAACTAGAAAGTGTGTGATATACCTTGCTCTTGACTTTTTAAAATAATTCAAAGATATCAAGTAGTCAAATATTGGAGAACGACCGAGAGTTTCGGAAAATTCAATTTTTGATATGAATGGTAATGACACCTAATTTCGGCCATTTAAAAAAATACAAAGAAACAAAATATAAAAAGAAATGCATCCATTATTTTATCTCTTCGTGTCTCACTATGTGCACTAGCTAGTTTCCATGGAAAAATGTAATCTTGAAATTTGATAATTTCTGAGGAAAAATTGTATCACAATATATATGGACTGCCATGTAAGAATATGCATGGCTTTCAAACCAGATGACTAAGGTCATGGCCATATCTTTTCTATAGTTTATAATAACCTATCCATATTTGTTATGGTGTGTATTGGCATTTAAAATATTATTTACAAAGGCAGCTTCCGAATTGGAAGTTATTTCAATTTTCTAATGCACAACAATTCCTTTAGTCATGAAGCTACTACAAAACATGGCTTTAAATCCCACTGCCCCAGTTTTCACTCAAAGTATATATAGCCTAGGGTTAAGTTTAGGGTTCGGGGTTTTATTTTGGGTTGAGGGTTTAAGGGTTCATGGTTTATGGTTTAGGATTTTAGGGTTTAGGCTTTTAGGGTTTAGTGGTTTAGGGTTTAGAGTTGTTCAAGGTTTTAGGGTTTATGATTGTTTAGGTTTTAAGGTTTAGGGAATTTTCAATAATAATGTTCAAGCTTTATATATATGTTTATATTCATGGAACAGAATGGCGTTATCCTAATTTAATAGAAGTATTTCAAAATTTGATCTATAAGTGCATTATACCTCCTTGGTAAGGGTTTCGGGTTCTAGGGTTAGGAAGTTAGAGTTCTAGGGTTAGGAGGTTATTAGGGTTTACGGATAAGGGTTTTTGATTTTCAATAATGTTCAAGCTTTATGCTTATATTCATGTAATAGAATGGCGTTACCATAATTTAATGAAAGTATCTCAAATTTTGGTCTATAAGTGCACGGTACTAGCTGGTTTAGGGTTTATGGGTCGATGATATAGGGTTTCACATTTTAGATTTTATGGGTTGTTTAGGGTTTAGGTATTAGTGATTTTTCAATAATGCTCAAAGATTTATGCTTATATTCATCGAATAGAATGGCGTTACCTACTTTAATGAAAGTATCACAAATGTTGATCTATAAGTGCATGATACCTGCTTGGTTAGGGTTTTACAATTTTGGTTTTATCGTTGTATAGGGTTTAGAGTTTAGCGAATTTAGAATAATGCTCAAGCTTTATTGTTATATTCGATGAAATAGAAATAGAATGACGTTACCTAATTTAATGAAAGTATCTCAAATTTTGTTCTATAAAGTGCATGATACCTGCTTGGTTAGTGTTTATGGGTTGAGGGTTTGGGGTTTTAGGGTTTAGGTTTTTGGGGTTGTTTAGGGTTTAGGGTTTAGGGAATTTTCGATAATGCTCAAGATTTATGCTTATATTCGTCGAATAAAATGGCGTTAGCAAATTAAATGAAAGTATATCAAATTTTGATCTATAAGTGCATGCTACGTGCTTGGTAAGGGTTTAGGGGTTTAGGGTTTTAGGAATTTTCGATAATATTCAAGTTGGTTTATGCTTATATTCATCGAATAGAATGGCATACATCAATTTATTGAAAGTATCTCAAATTTTGATGTATAAGTGCACAATACCTGCTTTGGTTAGGGTTTATGGGTCGAGGGTTTAGGGTTTTAGGTTTTTATGGTTTAGTTTATGGGTTGTTTAGGGTCTAGGGTTTAGCGAATTTTCAATAATGCTCAAGGTTTATGTTTATACTCATAGAACAGAATGGGTGTTAGCTGATTTAATGAAAGTATCTCAAATTTTGATCAATGTGTGCATGACACATGCTTGGTTAGGGTTTATGGCAGAGGGTTTAGGGCTTTAGGGTTTAGGGTTTATGTTTTAGGTGTTGTTTAGGGTTTATGGAAATTTTGATATTACTCAGGATTTATACTTGTATTCATCAAATAGAATGGTGTTACCCAATTTAACGAAATTATCTTAAATTTTGATCTATAAGTGCATGCTACGTGCTTGGTGAGGGTTTAGAGTTTAGGGTTATAGGGTTTAGGGGTTTAGGATTTGGGTTTTACGGGTTTCAGTTTTCGAGAATTTTCAATAATGTTCAAACTTTATTGTTATATTCGTGGAATAGAATGGCGTTACCACAATTTAATGAAATATCAAATCTCAGATTTTGATCTATAAGTCCATGATACCTACTTGGTTAGGATTTATATGGGTCGAGGGTTTAGGTTTTTACGGTTTAGGTTTTATGGACTGAATAGGGTTTAGGGGTTTTATCGAATTTTCAATAATACTCAAGCTTTATGCTTATATTCATCGAATAGAATATATATGGCGTTACCTAACTCACTGAAAGTATCTCCAAATTTGATCTATAAGTGCATGATACCTGATCTGTTAGGGTTTATGGGTTGAGGGTTTGGGGTTGTAGGTTTAGGTTTTATTCGGGATTGTTTAGGGTATTTTTGATAATGCTCAAGGTTTATGCTTATATTCATCGAATAGAATGGAGTTACCAGTTTAATGTAAATATATCAACTTTCGATTGATAAGTGCATGCTATGTGTTTGGTAAGGATTTAGGGTTTAGTGTTTAGATTTTAGGGTTTTAGGAATTTTAAATAATGTTCAAGCTTTATGCTTATATTCGTGGAATAGAATGGCGTTACCGCAATTTAATGAAAGTATCTCAAATTTTGATATATAAGTGCACGATATCTGCTTGATTAGGGTTTATGGTTCGAGGGTTTAGGGTTTTACAATTTAGTTTTATGGGATGTTTCCGGTTTAGGGTTCAGAGAATTTTTGCTAATGCTCAGGATTTATGCTGATATTCATCTAATAGAATGGCGTTACCCGATTTAACGAAAGTATCTCAATTTTTGATCTATAGTTGCACGATAGCTGCTTGGTCAGGGTTTAGGGGTTCAGATTTTATGGTTTAGGATTCCGTGAAACCTCAATAATATTTTCAAACTTTATGGTTATATATATTCGTGGAACAGAATGGTGTTTCCGCAATTTATTGAAAGTATCTCAAAAATTGATCTACAAGTCGATGATATCCTGCTTGTTCATATTTTGTGTGAAATAAAATTGAAGGTACCCGGGTACTAAAACAAGGGAGAAAGAGTTCCTTGAGATTTAGGCGTTGTTTGGTTGGGCTCGAATTCTGGATTTTGTTTTTTGGCTTATGAAGCTACGAACGTGTTTTTGATTTTGTTTCTTTAGCTTTTACTCTGACATAGTGGAATGATAGTATAAGCCAGGTTGGATGATTTTAATGATTTTATCTCGGTTTAGCAAAAAATGTTCGAATTTTTCACAACAACAAATGGGTATCTCTACTTCCCATAATTCTGGCTCACTGACATGTGGGTCACTTGCATAGTGGGTCCAAAAAGTCGGTGTAGGTCGGAGTGGGCGGGCAGGTAAATATTGAAGAAGGGCTGGGAAACTTGGATGGTGTGATGCACTTGGGAGAATGCAACTTTACCACCTATATCCCTCTGTTATTGCAGTGCTCCCTCGGATTCTTGTTTCTGGAGCAGGCATAGAAGAGGAATTTTGCATTCTAGAAAGAGGTGAAGCATTTTTTAATGGATGCGCGAGATATTTTAATGGATGAGTACGATGTTTGGGTGCCGTACCAAATTTTGAGGTCGAAGCTTCTAGCATACGCTACTCTGCCATGGGGCCTCTCAGACGCGCTGTCACCATCTAGGCCCACACGCCAGTGAGAGTTGCTTCGCAGCATTTAAACGAGTTTCTAGGAATTTGCTGAAATTTTCGAACAATTTAAGGCTTTCGAGAAGATGACGATCGTCCAAAAAAAGGTGACCAAGGTCATGGAAATAGTTTATGATGATGTGTCCGTATTTGGTAGATCGGTGCATCTTTGCAAATCAACCAATATGTCTGCTTCCAAATTTGAAGTTTGTTTTCAAATTTCCAAGTAACAATAATGTTTTTTGTTGTGAAGCAACTACAAAGATGATGGCTCAAAATGCCACCGCCCCTTTTTTCACACAATGTATAACGCCCTTTCAAGCTTCCAGGCTAAATTTGTGCAATAAAATAAAATTTGGGGCTGGATTTTTTTGGGGATGGATGTTTGAATGGATGGGCAGATGTTTGAATGGGTGGGCGGGATATTTGAATGGGTGGGCGTGATATTTCGGTGCTCTACCAAAATTTTGAAGTTGAAGCTTCTAAGGTATGCTACTCCCACTTGGGATGTTGTCCCTGTCAGATAGACCCACATGCCTGTATGCTTTCCAACATTTAATGAGTTTATAGATATCTACCGAAATTAAGGAACATTAATTCAAGGCTTTCAAACAAGAGGAGCAAGGTCATAGCCATAGTTTCGGTACCTTTTTCATCTTTTGTACTTCTCCGTTTATTGAAGCATCTTCGCCAACCAAGCTTACAAACCTGGCCATATTTGGTAGATCGGTGCATCTTGGCATTTCAAGCAATTGTTTGCAAAGGAGATTCCAGATTTGATGGATAATGCCCTACTTTCATGAGTTTCCAACTTCCTAGCTGAACATGCTGAAATTAAATAAATTTTTAACGATTGAAAGTAAGTATAATTACAAACTACAAAGTGTGTGACATAGCTTGCTCTCGACTTTTTAAAAATAGTTTAAAGGTACTGAATTAGTCAAATATTTTAGAACACCGAGAGTTTTGCAAGATTTCAATTTTCTGATGTGAATAGTAATGACACCAAATTTGGGCTAGTTTTTTTAAAATAATAAAGAAACAAAATGTAAAACAAAATACAACCATTCGTTTCTCCGTTGGTGTCTCACTGTGTGCATTGGCTAGTTTCCATGAAAATATATAAAATTTGATAACTCTTGAAAAACTCGTTTCACAATATGGCGTACCATGTTTGAACATTCATGGCTTTCAAAAACTAGATGACCAATGTCAAGGCCATATGTGTTACCATACTTTATGATAATGTAACCATGTTTGGTAGATTTGTGCATATTGGTATTTCAACATTGTTTAGAAAAAGATCTTCCATATTTGGAGTTATTTTAAAAGCTCCAATCGATAATAATGGCTTTAATTTTCTCATATGATATATGGCGTACCATGTATGAATTTTCATGGCTTTCAAACTAGGTGACCAAGGTCATGGCCACACCTTTGCTATCGTTTATTACAACATGTTTGTATTTGGTAGATTGGTCCATATTATTGGCATTTAAAATACTATTTACAAAGGAAGCTTCTGAATTTGAAGTTATTTTCAATTTTTCAAGCGACGACAATGGCTTTTGTCATGAAGAAACTACAAATAATTATGGCTTAACATCCCATTGCCCTAGTTTCCACACAAGATATATATAGCCTGGGGTTTAGGGTTCGTATTTTTTGGGTTGAGGGTTTAGGGGTTTAGGGTTTATGGTATATGATTTAGGATTTTAGGGTTTAGGGCTTAGGAGTTTAAGGTTGGTATTTAGGGTTTAGGGTTTTAGGGTTTAGGGTTTTCTAGGTTTTATGGTTTATGAATTTTCAATAATAATGTTCAAGCTTATATATATACGCTTATAAATATTCGTGAAATAGACTCATGTTATCGCAATTTAATGAAAGTATCTCAGATTTTGATCTATAAGTGCATCATACCTGCTTGGTAAGGGGTTGAGGGCTTAGGGTTTTTATGGTTTTTGGGGTTTAGGTGTTTAGGGTTTAGGTTTTTTGGGAATTTTCGATAATGTTCAAGCTGTTTTATATATGCTTATATTCATGGAATTGAATAGCGTTAGCACAATTTGATGAAAGTTTATCTGAATTTTGATCTACAAGTGCATGAGATACCTCATTTGCCAATGTCGTTTAGGCGGGCTTGAGGGTTTAGGGTTTTAGGGTTTAGGTCATTTTCGATAATGTTCAAACTTTATTGTTATATTCGTGTAATAGAATGGCGTTACCTCAATTTAATGAAAGATCAAATCTCATATTTTGATCTATAAGTCCACGATACATGCTTGGTTAGGGTTTATATGGGTCGAGAATTTAGGGTTTTATGGTTTTACTGTTTAGGTTTTATGGATTGAATAGGGTTTAGGGGGTTTATTGAATTTTCAATAACACTCAAGCTTTATGCTTATATTCATTGAATAGAATATGGCGTTACCTAACTCAATGAAAGTATCTCAAAATTTGATCTATAAGTGCATGATACCTGATTGGTTAGGGTTTATGGGTTGAGGGTTTGGGGTTTTAGGTATAGGTTTTATTAGGGGTTGTTTAGGGTATTTTCGATAATGCTCAAGATTTATGATTATATTCATCGAATAGAATGGAGTTATCAGTTTAATGAAAATATATCAAATTTTGATCGATAAGTGCATGCTACGTGCGGTGTTGAGGGTTTAGGGTTTAGGGCATTTCCAATAATGCTCAAACTTTATTGTTATATTCGTGGAATAGAATGGCGTTACCGCAATTTAATGAAAGATCGAATCTCGGATTTTGGTCTATAAGTCCATGATACCTGCTTGGTTAGGGTTTATATGGGCCGAGGATTTAGGGTTTCAGGGTTTTACGGTTTAGGTTTTATGGAGTAAATAGGGTTTAGGGGTTTATTGAATTTTCAATAATACTCAAGCTTTATGCTTATATTCGTCGAATAGAATATATATGGTGTTACCTAACTCATTGAAAGTATCTCCAAATTTGATCTATAAGTGCATGATACCTGATCTGTTAGGGTTTATGGGTTAAGGGTTTGGGGTTTTAGGTTTAGGTTTTATTACGGGTTGTTTAGGGTTTAGGGTATTTTCGATAATGCTCAAGATTTATGCTTATATTAGTTTTATGGGATGTTTCCGGTTTAGAGTTATGAGAATTTTTGGTAATGCTCAGGATTTATGCTTATATTCATCTAATAGAATGGCATTACCTGATTTAACGAAAGTATCTCAATTTTTGATCTATAGTTGCACGATACCTGCTTGGTCAGGGTTTAGGGATTTAGATTTTCTAGTTTAGGATTCCGTGAATTCTCAATAATATTTTCAAACTTTATGGTTATCTATATTCGTGGAAAAAAATGGTATTACCGCAATTTAATGAAAGTATCTAAAAAATTAATCTACAAGTCGATGATATCCTGCTTGGTCATATTTTTTGTTAAATAAAATTGAAGGTACCCGGGTACTAAATCAAGGGAGAAACATGAAGAGTTCCTTGAGATTTAGCCGCTGTTTGGTTGGGCTCGAATTCTGGCTTTTGATTTTTGCCTTATAAAAAGCTACAAACGTGTTTTTGGCTTTCTTTTTTTAGCTTTTACTCTGACATAGTGGAATGATAGTATAAGCCAGGTTGGATGATTTTAATAATTTTATCTCAGTTTTGCGAAAAATGTTCGAATTTTGAACAACAAGCGATGGGAATCTCTACTTCCCGTAATTCTGGCTCACTGACATGTGTGTCACTTGCATAGTGGGTCCAAAAAGTCGGTGTATGTAGGAGTGCGCGGGAAGGTAAATATTGAAGAAGGGTTGGGAAACGTGGATGGGGTGATGCACTTGGGAGAATGCAAATTTACCACCTATATCCCTCTGTTATTGCAGTGCTCCCTCGGATTCTTGTTTCCGGAGCAGGGATAGAAGAGGAATTTTGCATTCTAGAAAGAGGTGAAGCATGTTTGAATGGATGCACGGGATATTTTAATGGATGGGTGCGATGTTTGGGCGCCGTACCAAATTTTGAGGTCGAAGCTTCTAGCATACACTACTCCGGCGTGGGGCCTCTCAGACGCGCTTTCACCAACTGGGCCCACACAGCAGCGAGAGTTGCTTCCCATCATTTAAACAAATTTCTAGGCATTTGCTGAAATTTTAGAAGAATTTAAGGCTTTCAAGAAGATGACCATCATCCAAAAAGAGGTGACCAAGGTCATGGAAATAGTTTATGATGACGTGTCCGTATTTGGTAGATCGATGCATATTTGCAAATCAACCATTATGTGTGCTTCCAAATTTGAAGTTTGTTTTCGAATTTCCAAGTAACAACAATGTGTTCTGTTGTGAAGCAACTACAAAGATGATGGCTCAAAATGCCACCGTCCCCTTTTTTCACACAATGTATAACACCCTTTCAAGCTTCTAGGCTAAGTTTGTGAAATAAAATAATTTTTGGGGATGGATGTTTTTTTTGCGGCTGGATGTTCGAATGGATGGGCGGGATGTTTGAATGGGTGGGCGGGATATTTCGGCGCTCTACCGAAATTTTGAAGTTGAAGCTTCTAAGGTATGCTACTCGTACTTGGGATGTTGTCCCCATCAAATAGACCCACATGTCTGTATGCTTTCTAGCATTTAATGAGTTTATAGACATCTGCCGAAATTAATGAACATTAATTCAAGGCTTTCAAACAAGAGTAGCAAGGTCACAACCATAGTTTCTGTACCTTTTTCATCTTTTGTACTAGTCCGTACATTGAAGTATCTTCGCCAACCAAGCTTACAAACCTAGCCATATTTGGCAGATCGGTGCATCTTGGCATTTCAAGCAATTGTTTACAAAGGAGATTCCAAATTTGATGGATAATGCTCTACTTTCATGAGTTTCCAAGCTTCCTAGTTGAAGATGCTGAAATTAAATAACCTTTTGACATAAAGCCATTCGTTCACAAAGTGCAATGCTATGTGTATTAGTTTCCGTGGTAAAACATAAACTTGTATTTTGACAAGTTTTGGATCAATTTTGGTCTATGGTGACTGGCAGCTGGGCCACAATGGTGGTGCCCAAAGCAGGGTAGGTCAGAATTTCGAAAGTTATTCCTCTGCACCCCTTCACTCTGTGTATTAACTTCCACCCTCCGCCGCCTAGGCCTCACCCCTTCCCCACAAAACAGTTGCGCTTACGATCGCTCCTCATTACCAACATGCGCGAAGAAGCTTTCCCTACCCGTCGGTCTTCTTGAGACGCACTGGTGGGCACGTCGATCCCACGGTAGTCCTTCTATCTCTAGCTCTCTCTGGTTGACATTTTTATTGCCCTTTCAAATATTCCTATGTAGTTTAATTTGTCCTGAATCTGCATGGTCATAGTTTATTCTGCGTTGGATCTGTGTTCCTAAATACCTTCAGTGATTTTTGCTGTCAATATGTTTGCTGAAACGCATAGGCATATATAGTTTTTGTACTTCATTTATATGTTTCGTGCTTTTCTTTTAATAATAACCAACCTTGTATGTCATAATTAAACAAATGGGCAGATTTTGGATAGAGATTTCTCCATTAGGCAGCGCTACACGTATTCTTGCTGTTCTACGATTTATGGGATTTGTTAAAGCTCATTGTGACAACTCAAAAGTACATTGTCCCTAGCGGTTGTGTGCGAATCGTAGGGTGCTGCCTCAAAGTAAAGTGGAAGACCATATTTTTACATTTGGGATGCTTAGATCATATGTTAGATGGGTATTTCATGGTGAAACATATGATCCTCCATATGAAACCGGGGAAGCACATCTTTATCATCAAGATCAAGTAGGGGAAGTAGATGTTGATCAAGTAGATCAACTGACAGAGGCAGCTCCTGAGCATCTAGATCAACTTGGAGAAGGAGAGGAGAGAAAAAGCGCAAGCTGCATGAAACATGTTTCATTTCTAGTACTACTGCTATGCCAGATGACAAGGTATATCTGTAGAACGACAAATGTTCAGGTTGTGTGTCTTTGATGTTTGTCTGTAAACGTATCTATTAATCTACTAATCACAGAAGCAGGCGACCAAAGAGGACTTTGATGGTACTGACAATGACCTATTCATTGATGAGCCTATACCTAAGGCTGTGGATCAAGTACACTGCGTCTAGATGGATTTGATGCAGGGCTGCTGATCATCAGGGGTGTACTTTTGGTGCCGTTCATGACCACTAGCCCAGCTGCAAATCTCTTTGGGTGTAGAGCTATCCCATGATTGGTTCGCTACTGTCGTAGTTCTATAATATGGAGCTACCTTACTATGATTTGTAGGCCTTTGTTAGTAGAACTATAATTGGAAACTATTCCGTATATTAGTATATATGGAGTATATGTGTGTTTGTGTGTGTTTCTAGTCTGCAATCCGAGCTTATCATTTTATCGATTCCTAAATTGTTTTTGAGGCCCCAACGCTAGTACCCTATGCTGCAACTACCGCCGTCTTGTCCACTGCTCCGTGAGACGAATCAACAGAAGGATAATAAGCTGTGACCAATTTGATTCGAAGAGGGGCGATTTTCTCTGTCCTTGGAGAGGAACCCGGGAGAACTAGTACTGGTACCAAGTGAAGGAGGAGGTTGACTCGGTCAATTATCTCACCCACTTGATGTGGGACCTGCTTTAACTCACCTCTGACGTGGGTCTCGCTTGAAACAGCTGTAGGCCACCACGTGATAGCTGAGATCAAAAATTCGGGATTCTCTCCCGGCAAAATGTTCCCGCCACTGCCACTTAAAAATACTTACTGAAGAAAAAAATGTACTGCCTAGCCCTACTACTACTAGTACTACTACTCCCCTGCCCATGCCTTTCTACCGACGACAAGACAAGAAACCATCACTAGCTAGCTCACATCCAGCAAGCAACTGTTGGAACTGGTGCAACCTCCGATTGGGGAGTTCTTGTTGAAATAGGTGGGTGTATTTGCTCACCTCGAAATCTGGCTTTGCTTAATTTGCTTCCGATTGGGCCATTGGGGGTACTGTTAGTACTAGGAGTAGTAGTATTCGGTATGCTTTGATTGTGGAGTTCTTGCTTATTGCTCACCTCAGAATCACCTAATCAGGATATTTTTCCTCTTCTCTAATCGATTGGGTCATTTGGGTAGGGTGGTGGTGGTGGTGGGGATGGGGGGGGGAGAGGTGGTACTGATTTTGTATGGATTTTAGATCCGGGTATGGTCACCGCTGTTCTGATTGGGGCATTTTGTCGGGTTTGATTTCAGTGTTCTTCACTTCTGTAACCTTTAGTTGCTACACATAATGTGCAATGGATTTTGCGTCAGATTCTGTATGGAGAACTATGGGTCAATGGCGCGCATGACCACTACGGACAGGGATGGTCCCGTCAGTTCCCTTAAAAGTTGCCTAAAAAAGGTAATGTAGCAGTATATTCGTTGTGATTTTCCATTCTTTCCAATGCTGAAAGTGGTTGGCTACAACCTGGATGTATCCCTGTGCTAAAAGTTGTCTCTGTCTACATCCTGTTTTTGTGGAAGCCTCTGTGACACCATCTCTTCTTCATTTACTGTAGCACGGTGGTACATACCTGCGAACGTGTGGTGCTCCAGGTGCGGCAAACATGATGGTACCCCCACATGCCGCAAGATCCGACGAGTACCACTACTCACCAAAAAACAAGCGCAAGGCCACCGACCAGCTGGGAGGGCCCAGCTTAAAGAGAAAGGTATTTGTTCTTAATACCCTTATTGCCGTTATGCAAACAGATTTAAGTATTACCCGCTTGGTGTGATGCATGCTTATCAGATGTTCAGAAACATATGTGTGATTTTATTAAATCTGGCACTCTGTTTATGTGAATCTAGATCTGGATCTGTCAGACTGTCTCATACAGCCAGTATATGACTACTATATACTGTACTCCCTCCGTCCCAAGGCTTAGACATATATTGTATTTTTTGAAAAGTCAAGTGACGGAAAGTTTAAACAAACTTTACAGTATTGAACTGTTCAGCTCTGTTGCTATTTATCAGCTAGTACTATATGTTTACGCTCATTAGAAGTTCACAAAAATAAAATCTGTTTGCTTTACAGGCATTGGTTTTGTCTTACATTATTAGATTTACTTGCTCTTTACATAATTTAACATTTCTACTTAATTTCAATCAATACCACGCACCAGCTGCTCAGCCCTTTCTGCTACCCTCCTCTTGTCAAGCTTGTGGATTTAAAGTGGGCCCCTTATGCCATTCCAAAGGCAGAGGGATGAAAAATGGTGCATGGCCACCCTACGCAAAGGGTACCCATGGTATCGGGTATGGATTCCAAGTGGGTTAGACCGACTTGATGTAAGATCTTGTATCTCATTTTTTTTATGTCGCCTTACTTCTCTATCAATTTTCTCATTAAGGCTGTCCCTTGTGTCGCTCGCCCCATTATAAACAAGATGTTTGGAAACGACAAGTTTCTAACTCAGTATAGCGAGGGCCTTAAAGGAATGCGGCAACTATATGATATGGATGTCTCCCAGACGATGGCCACCACCTATTTGGGTGGTCGAGGTTGGTCCAAGTGTGTCCGTGAGAATGGTCTGAAGCAGG
The DNA here is from genome assembly GCA_910589775.1 of Avena eriantha. NCBI lineage: Eukaryota > Viridiplantae > Streptophyta > Magnoliopsida > Poales > Poaceae > Avena > Avena eriantha. Next base: position 187,168,124 of record OU342744.1, read on the forward strand.
GGGACGAGGTAACATTCGATTTTAGCAAGCCTGGGCAGATACTTGCATGCCATCGTACACCTGTTGACCGAAGGAACAAGAATAGAGATAGTACTAATTAATTTGACTAGTCATTAACCCGTACACCTGCATGGGCTAGTAATTTTTAAAAACATATAAATTATGTATTAATAAAGATATCCATAAATTATATTTGCTAATTTTGAAGAATGGAAGATTAAGGCTTTTAGGATAACATATATAGGGCATCTCTCATTGGAAAGCATAAAAATTCCTAGTTACATATTAGGTACAAACATTTATTTTTCTTGTATTTACCCATAAAGAGCAAGATACAATAAAAAGCATCTTAGAATGACTGAATATTATGCCATAGATTTAGTATTTGTAGATGTTTTGTAGAGAGGAGAAGACATCTGGTATGTTAACCATTGCCTCTAGGATTTCTTCAAATGCGGTCATCATAGGTTGTATCATTTTGATCAAGTTGCCTGGCAACACTTCTGTGAAATCTTGCCTTATTAGCAGCTGGGCTGAGACAATCGAAGTGTCGTATTTATCGGCATTATGAAAGTCAAAGAATCCCAATGCTATCTGGCATGTTATTCAGCAGCATTCCAGTGTCACTAAGATTCAGTGATATCAAAAAAATACATAAATAGAAAATCTAGCAGACACATCATGAATACCTCAAAAAGCAAGCCCTTATAACTTTCAGATAAGGGCCTTGCCCACGTGCATATTACTATCAAAATAGCCATTGTGCACATATCAATGCTTACGTGCATATTACTATCAAAATAGCCATTGTGCATATATCAATGCTTATATATAAGCACTTCACAAATCGGAAAAAATAAGACATCGCAAAAAAAGGAAAAAATAAGACGTCTCTTAAACTAATAACATATCAAAAGAAGGTTTGACATGTATAAAACATATTTTCCTTAATGTGAAAGTCGATGAGCATGATGTCGGTCATTACAGCATAACCTTCTAGACTGAACAGTTCTAAAGAACATTGCCTGGTTGACAGATATGAATACTCCGCACAAAGGTCGCATAATCGATTTGGAGCTGGTCCTCCATGGAGGACTTTATTTAATTTTTTTAAAAGCTTCAAATATTTTTGGAAAAAATATATTTGTGAAGCTAACAATACGTAATACATATCTAGAAATTTCCAATGCAAAAAATTTGTATTTTGGTCACAGCAAAAAAGACAAATATAACAAATTTTGGAAAAACGAAGGCCCATTTAAAATTACACTATTCATGCCCGGATCTGGAATTTTCTCTTTTTTCTGAGACGAAAATACAAATTATTTCCACGTGATTTTTTGCATACGTGTATTATAAATCATTATCTACATCCTGATATTTTTTTGGTTTTCTTAATCTTTAAATTTGAACTTTTCAAAAAAAAATTAAAGTTCACCGTGGTGGACGGGAGCCAAATCGACTCTTTAGTACAAAGGAAATCGACGCTCTCTTGTACCAAGGTTCACTACACACCCGTATGCTCGGATAATAAGTTGGCACGAAACAGAAAGAAAGGATGCTTGTGAAATTTGTTATTCTAAGAAAACCCTTGGCACCCAGAGGTTCAAAGTCATGCCACCTTATGGATATTATCCAAAATGAAATATATATATATATATATATATATATATATATAGCGATAATGTTAATTGTTTCAACCTTTTAAGGACTACTTTGTAAATATGAATTATGTTACAATTATTTTGTGGAACCGACTAGTCAGAACTGGACAAAAAAATTGGTGGTGTATGCAAGAGGTATATTTTATTTTTCTAGGTTGCACTGAGTTCTTAACTGGAGGACTATCCTAATGTGTTCAAGGTGTCGGAAACTCAGAAAAACTACTCACCATAGAAGCCATAATTTTCCAACTTGAGGTACCAATATTAGCAAATATTGTACACTGATTTTGAAATAAATACCCATATTTAATATTCAACATGGACAGAGCATTCTCTAGATGGTTGGTATAGATTTTCTCCGGTTATATTTACCTGAGGTCTATGAGGTAATCTACCATGACCTTAAAAAAATTCGAGGTGTCAGAAACTCAGAAAAACTACTCATAATAGTAGCCATGAGTTTCCTACTTGAGGTAGCAATATTAGCTAATATTGTACACTTAGAAATAAATACCCATATTTAATATTCAACATGGACAGAGCACTGTCTAGATGTGTATGGTATAGATTTTCTCTGGCTATATTTACCTGAGTTCTGTGAGGTAATCTACCATGACCTTCAAAAAACTTCAGCATGCACGTGTTAATGGATCCAGCATGTTAATAATTAAACCGCAGAGCTAATTAGAGGATTGGATAACTAACCTTTTATGAAATATGTATAACATAAATAAAATATCAAGGTTGAGTTTCTTGGCAGATCTGTTCACTGGTTGTGAAATCATAAAATCCTTTATTCTCCATGTCTATGCTCCGTGAATGGTAATAAAATTCTTCTAGTGCACCGATAGAACAATTACATCCTGATGATGATGTGCGTCCACCTCCACATATACATCAATGCACAACCATGAACCGACAGTAGAAGGAGGCGGCACTTGGGCTATCGTGGATATGAGGGAGGTCTCTTATTACTTACCACTGAACTCGTATTATTTCTCCGATGTGCATACAATAAAATAAAAAACCAAATAGATTAAGATCTATGCATAAAGTCTGCATCATACATATGTGTCACCTGTGTGTATTTTTTTCAGTAGTAATCTGTTCTTTATTTCCATCTCAACGTAGTGGCCATCACAGATGCCACATCAATCAGCTAACCATCTGAATTTGCATCCAATAATTCCATCCACATGCATCATAGAGTAGAGTATACTAGTAGATAATTACGAATAGGATAGTAAACCATTTATTAAATAAATTATAAGAAAATCAAACCTGAACGTTATAGGACGAAGGAGTTGCATTGGTGCCGGAGAATCACTGCCATGTCCGACGAATTTGATGTCCCTATCGATGCAGCTGGGTTCGTCCTTGCATGTAGAGGTGGAGGCCAATCAGGCGTAGTACCATAGGAAGAACAACACGCTCCCACCGGACACGCATCTGCAGTTCTGCACAGATCAACGTGGACGCATAATCAACTCGCCGGCGGCGTGGTAGCTCAGAAAGAATTAACGCTGCAACCTAGCATACGTCGGATGAGATCTATCGATCTGATAAGATTTGTTTAAAGTTTGCTGTCCTCTATTTTTTTCTTGCATTTCTTTCCTTACGTGATACACCAATCGTATACATAGAAAACTCTTTTATCCCTTATTTAATCTGAACCGTAAAACTGAGATCCTAAGGTTAATTTTAGGTGGTTTTCTAGGATTAACGTGGAGCCTTGTATGGTGCCTTCAATTAGTAAATATAAGAAAGATGTAAGATTCTGTACTCATCACAACCTCTAATGATTTTTTTGCGACTAACTGTTCTGCACCATTGTCTGACCATTTCTGCAGTCCGCTTCCCCTTATGAACCACCCAGAAGGGTGCCGGCATCAAGCTGCTGGCATCGGCACCAGCACTGGCCCCAGTTCCTACAACGGCACCTGTTGACCTTAGTAGGAGAAAGAATATAGGTAATTACTTAATTCGCTTGTATACTCTCATCTCTGTCTAGGAGTTACTGTTGTATAAGAAACCATTTTTCTTATCCACATCTCATATGCCTCTCTGACCACTCCTGCAGTTCCCTTACCTATCCCTCATAAGGTAACCAACACCAAGCTGCTGGCACCCCCAACGGCACTGGCCCTAGTTCCTGCTCCGGCACCTGTTGACCTAAGTAGAAAGAATGGAGGTAGTAACTTAATTTACTTGTATACTCATCATATCCTCTGATCACTGTCTTGTGAGTAACTATTGTATAAAAGACCATTTTGCTTGTACACTTCTCATCTGCCTCTACCATCCCTACAGTCAGCTTAGCTACCCCTCAGAAGGAATCTAGCATCAAGCTGCTGGCGCCGGCACCGGTTCTGGGCCTTCTGGCTCCTGCACCAGCCCCTCTACAATTAGTGGCACCATCTCCTGCACCAGCACTAGCCCCATCACAGGCACCAACACAAGCTCCTTCATCACCCCGGACAACACCTTGTCTGACCATATCCTACACATGTGTCATCACAAGGTCGCACCAGATTATGTTTGTGAGTATATGGCGACAGATAAACTGTTCTGAATGTCTTCTCAAGTTTCAGATGATTCAGTGCATCGCTCTTAGTAATTATGCGTCTATCTCTTGCTTTGATTCAGAAATTGCCTAAGAGTGCCACAAAGCAACTCCAGGACAGACGAAAGGGCACAATATTCTTCACGATGTAGAGCGAAGGATTGCTTATCGAGGGACGCTACACCATTAACTCGACTGATGGGCGCTTGGCAGCTACTTCTAGGTGGATCAAGTTCTGGAAAGAAACCAAACTTACTATTGGAAGAACGGTCAAGGTCGATGTATCTCGCTGCCCTAAATGCGGCATGTTGTTCATGAACTTCCTAGCTGTCTAGCTCTTTGGCCGCATGCTATTGTAATTAATTATGTTGTTGTCTTATCTCCACTGATCATATATGGATGGTCAAACTGTGATAACCTTTTGCTAGATTGGAGCTATGACTAGTACGTACTGGTATGGTATATCTGTATCTATATGATGGTTCCCTATATGAGCAAATATTATGACAATGATTGTCTTCCAGTGATCGAGTGTGTTTGGAGAAAAGGGCAAACTGATCGCGTGGCATGGTTTTTAGAGCTGAAACAAGAACTGTCTCTCTCTGTAGTGATACTGAATTTCAGTGTTTGTATTGCTGAATCAGTTACTTTGAAATGCTTCTGAATTGGTCAATTGCTGCTGAATATGAACTAGGAATCTGTTGATTTTTTATGTCTTATTATTCTGTACTCCTTAATCTTTCAAATGGTATTGAATTTGTCAAAAGTTCTGTCGTTGCTGATGGCTACTTGCTCTAGAGCTTTTGCCTTTTGTGTCATCGGAACTGTTGTATGCATTTTGGACGAGATGAGAGGGTAAAGATATACATCGTGATTTCACCAAGTGAAGTCATTGGATACCAGCCTTGTTTTGGCGCATGTGGTGTGTGTTCATTAGATATTTTTGCATGAATATCTGTCAAAGGAATTATCGCTTTTTTCCTCCCTCGAAGTAGTCTGTGTTTGAATCTGACGAGTCACAACCTAGTGAAATTTGAGATAGGAGCCCATTGACCATAGCCCAAAAACTTTTTAATTTGGCCTTTTTGGCAGTGCTCCCCACCTCTAAAAAAACTCTGCCTACCCATGTTTTTAAGAAACTAATCCATTATGTGGCTTTTTATAAAATCGAGGTTCTAGTAGCACTGCTCTTTTATTTTAAGAGAGATAACATGGAAACACAACAATATTTTTTAGAAGACTGATACATAAGTTGTAGTACTAATACATGTTTAATGATTCAATTTCTATTAGTATCTTTGGTATTGTGGCAAAACACTCAGTTTATGTCTATTTGATTTAATTTGAAGGTCTTTAGTTCAGCATGCACACCTTTCTTCTAATGAGAGGCTCACACGGGGGACTCAGCAGCCTGGAAAAACGACTGATGCATCGAGCAGCGCTATCAAGTTCGAAACACGCAGGCGCGACCGAGAGCAAAAATTCCATCATACACACGTTTCTTCTAATGGGTGTATGACATGTGGGGGTGGGCCCCTGCATCATGATTAAATAGTAGATGCAGCGAGCAACGCTATCATGTTCGGAACACGAAGGCGCGACCGAGGTAAAAAATTCTATCATACACACGTTTCTTCTAATGAGAGGATGACACGTGGGGTCCAGGAGTTTAATTAAAGAGCTGATGTAGCGAGCAACGCTATCAAGTTCGGAACACGAAGGCGCGACAGAGGTAAAAAAATCCATCATACACGTTTCTTCTAATGAGAGGATGACATGTGGGGCCCAACATCATGATTAAATGGTAGATGCATCGAACAGTGCTATCAAGTTAGGAATAGGGTAGCGTGAGCCAAGGAAAAAAATCCATCATACAAATGTTTCTTCTAATGATAGGATGACATGTGGGGCATAGGAGGTTGGTTAAATGGTAGATGCGTCGAGCAACGTGATACGTCCATTTTGCATCACTATTCTATGTCATAATTCACTGTTATTCACTGATATATTTCATATTAAGAGATGATACTTATGTAATTTCATCTGTTTTTGCATGGTTGATGACTTTTGGAGCATGGACCGTTGCAGTCAGGATTCTGATGAAAAAGGTGTTGTTTGGAGGCAAAATTCGCGAAGATCAGAAAATCTGGGAAAATACATGGAAAATCCTATTTTTCTAGAAGACGAAGAAAGCCAGAAGGAGGGCTGGAGATGGGCCATAGGGGGCCCACACCACCCCTTGGCGCGGGCCACCCTGGGCCGCGCCACCAGGTGGTGTGGCCGCCCTGGTCCACCCCTAGCTCTCCCCTTTAGCGTATATTATCCTCCCGAAACCCTAAGACTGGGGGAGCGACCACAGAAAGATTCAGCTGCCTCTACGGGGCGGAAAACACCTTGAGAGAAAGATCTCTTCGGCAGACAGATTTCTGCCGGGGGAATTCCTTCCCGGAGAGGGGAGATCGTCGCCATCAACACCACCATCAAGCTGGACTTCATCGGGATCATCATCATCATCACCACCATCATCACCATCTCCATATTGCTGTAACAATTGTGTTGAATCTTGCATAGTTCATAGGGGAAACTTTCTCGGTGTTGATAACTCTTTGTAGTTGATGCTATTGAGTGGAACTATTGAATTATTGTTTATGTTCAGATTGTTATACATCATTATTCCATCTCTGATCGTGATCCATATGATGTCTTTTGAGTAGTTCGTCTTGTTCTTGAGGACATGGGAGAAGTCATGTTGTTAGTAGTGGAGTTGTGTTGAGAAAGATTCAATAGTTTGATATTTAAGTTGTGGTGTACTTCTTCTAGTGGTGTCATGTGAACGTCGACTACATGACACTTCACCTATATGGCCCTAGGGGATGCATATGTATTGGCTACTAATCTTAGGGGTTGCCGGAGTGACAGAAACCTAAACCCCTATTAGGAAACCATTGCACAAGGGACGTAAGGGTCTTAGAGTTTGAAGTTGTGGTTAGGTTTCTACCTTAATTACTTTCTTGTACTTACGGATGTTTTCAAGGGGTATAATCACAAGTATGTATTAGTCCTAGGAAGGTCGGTACATTAGCACATGTTCACCCACACAACACTTAGCAAGCTAAATAAGATTAATCAACTGTATGAAGCGAAAACACTTGACAGTCTTCCCATGTGTCCTCGAGAACGTTTGGTCATCTTAAGTAATATAACCGGCTTTTTCTTTGCTGCATAAAGGATTGGGCCACTTGCTGCATTTATTCCTACTGTCTTTTATTTACTCGTACTTTGTTTACTTGCTTTATCAAAAACCCCTAAAAATCCGTTTGCTAAGTATTTGCAGAGAATTCCTGATCCATACCACTAGCTAGCAACTTATGCTCCTCGTTGGGTTCGACACTCTTACTTATCAAAAATACTGCGATACACCCCCTATACTTGTGGGTCATCACAACGCTATCAACTCGGAACAGGGTAGCGCCAGCGAAGGAAAAAATTCCATCATACACACGTTTCTTCTAATGAGAGGATCACATGTGGGTCCCAGGAGGTTGATTAGACGGTAGATGCATCGAGCAGTGCTATCAACTTCGGAACAGGGTAGCGCGAGCGAAGGAAAAACTTCCATCATACACACGATCCTTCTAATGAGAGGCTGACATGTGGGACCTAGTAGCCTGACTAAATGGCAGATGCCTCGAGCTATGTTATCGAGTTCAAATCAGGGAGGCGCGACCGAAAAGTATTGTCCGCTAGAGACACTGACATCCAGGACCCACACGCCTCAAAAGACTTCGGCAAGTCAACATCGCACGAGGAAATGAAAATCTTGCTTCTGCCACGCGCTGGCCGAGCTTCCTCCATGTTTTCAGCAGATCCGTCGTAGTAGAGGGATGTGAATCCGGAAAAAAAAGTTTTCCATCAGCAACGGCCGAGCTGAGAATTTCGTCACGGAAGATGCGCCTTCTACGATGACCGTCGGGCCAATTCGTTGCGGAAGGGAACTTTTCTTGTAGTGACTAGTGGATCAATGTGGTTTATGAGAAGCACACCACATGCAATGACATCAGTAGATCCATGGGGTTTATGAGAAGAACACATATGCAATTGCATCTAGTGGATCCATGTTGTTTATGACAAGAACACCACATGCGAGAGTGGCATCAGCGGATCCATGAGATTTCTATGAAGAACACACATGTAATGACATCTAGTGGATCAATGTGGTTTATGAAAAGAACACCACATGCAGGAGTGGCATCAGTGGATCCACGTGGTTTATGAAAAGAACACACATGCAATGACATCTAGTGGATCAATGTGGTTTATGAAAAGAACACCACATGAAAGAGTGGCATCAATGGATCCATGTGGTTTATGAGAAGAACACCACATGATAGAGTGGCATCAGTGAATCCATGTGTTTTCTATGAAGAACACACATGCAATAACATCTAGTGGATCAATGTGGTTTATGAGAAGAACACCACATGCAGGAGTGACATCAGTGGATCCATGTGGTTTATGAAAAGGACACACATGAAATGACAACTGGTTGATCCATGTGGTTTATGAAAAGAACACCACATGACAGAGTTGCATTAGTGGATCCATGTGGTTTATGATAAGAACACCACATTCTAGAGTGGCATTAGTGGATCCATGTGTTTTCTGTGAAGAACACACATGCAATGACATCTAGTGGATCAATGTGGTTTATGAAAAGAACACCACATGCAGGAGTGGCATTAGTGGATCCAAGTGGTGGTTTATGAAACGAACAAACATGCAATGACTCTAGTTGTGGTTTAGGAAAAGAACACACATGCAATGCCACTAGATGTAGATAGGATGGATGGGGATGGTGGTGATGCAGCGGTGGATGATGAATATCGATGCCTTAGCCTCCCAGATCTATGCAGGGCGAAGATGGATCCCTGGTGGATGAGTTCCCCCTCCATTTGCCTTCCGGAGGTGAGGTTTCTGCGATTTCTGGTGTTCTATATGTCGTCTCTCCGAACCAATTGCATGGGGTGAAACTATTTGACGAGGCGTAGGCGGTGCCAACTATACGGCTGGAGCTATACGGCGGGAAAAAATTGCTCCGCCCGTATAGTTGGTCGTTGTGCTCTCTGCCTTCTTTGTTTGCTTCTGGTTTTCTTATGGTATTATTAATATTTCCCAAATAAGCTATTTACATTGTTTTTGACTCCTTTTCTCCATAGTTCAACTGCTCCAAGAATTGTATCCATTGGATCCATCATCTGTCTTGATCCTGGTGAAAACAGACATAAAATGTGCACACGAACACCGTAAAATACCAAGATCCTACATCTACAATGCAAAATAATAATGTAAAACATGATGCAAATATGCACTCATCAAGTTCCCCAAGCTTAGACTCTTGCTCGCCCCGAGCAAGTTTTTAGCTTAATGGATGTGATCCTCATATTCCTAAAGCTGAGTTGATAAAATAAATGAGACAATTGCAGCATGTGTTTATCAGGTATGATACATAGGAATAAGTTCATGAATAGTACCTTACTCGAACTATCGGAATAGTATTTAAAAGGCTTCCACACCTTAGTGATCAATAGTTCATAAACGATGAATCTCAACATAATGTAAAATAATCTGGTTCAACCGAATGCGTTAACGAGGTAGTCCCAAGTGTTTTAGGATCAACGTATTCACTTGGGATTCAGAATCTCAAAAGTATCTCTTTGTCATGCTACAACTCGGTGGTATATGCCTACTTGCTCTTTACACACTCACTCTTTTTTTTCTTTTTTTTTCTTTTGTATATATATGCTCACACTTTTGTTTAAGTGTTGTGCAAACGAGCTAGCCATACATTCCACTTCATGTAGGAATTCAAAGTTTAACGATCTCAATTACCAAATTCCAATTGTATATGAAGCATTCTTATGACTTGAAGATTCTACCTCGACTTGTTCCCACTCTATTTTGATAGCACTTTTATTTTCCTTTGTTCAAGGTTTCTTCTTCAACTTAACTATGTAGATAATTTTTGTTTGTAAATCAAACCATAGACTTACAAAATATTGACTAAATTATCTCTTAGGTGTTCTATCAATACCAATGGTGTGGCAGACTCCTATTGCTATCATCAAGTGCAACTAAAATTATACTCAAGCCATTCATATATCAATTAAGCAAACACAAACTCAATATTTCTCCATATATAATACTAAACTCGGAACTTCATAAAAGGGATCGACTATTCCTGAAGGGAATTCTAATGATGCAGAATTTTATTTCTAGTTTGAACGAATGCGAAAATACTAATAAAAACTTATAATATAGATTACAAGGTCTTAAAGATATCCCCAAGCTTGTAATCAAGCCAGGAGGGATCAAATAATCCCTTGCGATTATTTGATACCGTGATTGTTGTAGATCACTGTGGCGCCATGGCACGTGGTATCTTCTCCTCACGGGCGAGCCTGAGGCAGAGGGATTGATTGATCGCTTCTAATTCTTTAACACACAGCTTGTAGAAAAGATTGTTCCTCTCCAGCACCTTCACTTGTTCTTTAATGAATTCATTGTTATCCTGAAGTGTTTGTAGGGCCTTAAGACTCATAGAAAAACCTGCTTTGGTTGTCCGCTTGATATCTTCATCTAGTTTATCAAGACAGAGTTGCAGCAATCGAAGGTGTTTAGGTGTCCCTGGCTTCTCCTTGTCTAACTCTTCAATCTTCAGCTCCAGGGCCTTCAAATCTCTCTTCCGGCACCCATGGTCGGCGTCGAGGAACTCTATAGGGATGGACTTGATCTCCTTGAAGGGAATATGCCCAAGAGGCAATAATAAAGTGGTTATTATCTTATTCCTTGTTTATGATAAATTTTTATTTTGCATGCTATAATTTTATTAATTTGGAAGCGTTAATACATGTGTGTTTAATAAACAAAAGGAAAGTTCCTAGTTATGCCTGTCTTATAAACTAGCTCGTTGATAAAGATGATCAAGGTTTCCTGATCATGGACATTGGATGTTGTTAATAACGAGGTCAGACCATTAGTGGAATGATGTGATGAACATTCATCCGAAGTATAGCATTACGATCAATGTCATTGTGTTTATATTGCTATACCATCATACGAAGTAATCCTAGTCCTTAGACCATGAGATCATGTCAATCACTAACACTGGAAGAGTATCTTGATAACATCAAACGTCACGCCATGAAAGGGTGATTATAAAGGTGGGTTCAGTGCTACGAAAGTGTTATGTAGAGGCTCATGGATCAAGAGTGGGATTTTTTATCTCGATGATGGATAGATATACTCTAGGCCCTCTCGGTGATATCACATTGGTTAGCTTGCAAGCAAGTGATAAGATCACAAGAATGTTATATCATGGGAATGAGAAAAGAGTACATGTCAGTAACAAGATCAAACTAGGTATGGAGAAACTGACGATCGAATCTCAGACATGTAATATATCACGAGACAAAGGGATTTAGTTACTAACGTTAAAGGTTCTCACGATCACAGAAGTCATCGTTGAATGTGTAGGAGTCAGTATGGATCTCCAGGTCCCGCTTCTGATTATTGATCTGAGAGGGGTCTCGATCATGTCTGCATTATTTGCGAACCGTAGGGTGACACACTTAAGGGATACCGACACCATTTGGAGAAATATGTTTCAGATAAATATTTAAGAAAGCGCTGGGATTATTTCAATAGACACCGAAACTGTTTCGGGTGAAATTGCTGAAATTGGTTCTGCATGTAATATTGAAATGTTGCAGGGGTGTGTGAATGTTTGTTAATTAAAGTAATTAACAAATTTCTGAATAAAATTAATAAAATAGTGTTATTAAATGAGAGAGAATTAAATTTGGAGAAATTTAATGCATTTAAAGTGGAGACTTTAATAGAGAATGTGAAGGGGCATATTTATGTGGAGGGGGTTACCACCACATGAGTGAGGGAGGTGAAGGGACACCCTCCATGGGCGCCGGCCATGGGAGGGGTACCCTCCCCTCCTCCTATAAAAGGCCCCCTCTCACACCTTCACACTTACACCTCCTCGTGAAGGATCTCTCCCACCTCTAGTATTGTTCCCCATGGTCTCGGATTAGCGAGATACATGTTCCTGGTGGCTTTATCTGGAAAGGAGTTGCTGATTCCGCTGCTTTGCTAAAGCGAGGGATGGAGGTTGTCGGGGTACCGGACGTGTGTGCGATCACGGATGCACCGCTGCTTTCCGGTGCTGGACTTGGTGGTGATGGACGTGCTAGAGCTGGACCTGCTAGACTTCATCACGATCTTGAGATCGGCAAGTGTATGACTACATCATCCACGAGTTTCATCTCATTAACAAAGCTTTGTTGTCTTTGAGGGTATGTTCTCTATGGATGTATATCCACCCGTTGCTTGTTTCTAATAGATAGATCTTGGCGTATAATAGTTCCCATCGTAGGAATTTTTTTTATGCTGCGAACCGTTCAGTGGTATCAGAGCCTGATCTATGCATAGATGCTTTGCACAAGTTGAACACATAAGAGTATGTAGTAGGTAATGATAATGTTATTGCTTCTTATATGTACTTTGGATATTGGTTTCATAGTGGGATGAAGCGGCCCGGACCAACCTTACATGTCATCGCACATGAGACCGGTTCCACGACTGACATGCAACTAGTTTTGCATAAGTGGCTGGCGGGTGTCTGTCTCTCCTACTATAGTCAATATCTGATTTACAACGAGTTGCTAATAATTTGGCTATCATCGTTGTGGTTCCATGTTCATAGGTAAGAATTGTTCTATCTTCGAAAGCCCTAAGCCACGTAAAACTTGCAATTGATAAATTAGAGGCGTGTAGTTTAGATCATTGCTGGCCTAGTGTCATGATATGGACATGTTGGGGATATACTTTCTGGGTATCCTCACAAGTTCCTCATTGACCAGGGTGGCCCACTTCGGGTTAGAGCTTTGCTTCACGGGCGGCCCAATCAGGGAGAAAGACGGAGTCCAATCCGGCTACGGGAAGGCCCAGAAGACTTACCGACTTAGGCCCATAATGTTACTTGTAGTTCAAGATGTACTCTGTAACCGACTCTTAGTCGTAGCCGGATAGATCTCTCCTGTAAACCCTAGGCCAGATATCTATATAAGCCATCCTAGGGAGAGACTTTAGGGCACCTCAATAGTCTACAATCTCAACTCGCACAGGCGAAACCACTGTAACCCATGTTCCGGCTCTGCGTATTACTAGATTGCTAGCAGGAGTAGGAGCCGTCCAAAGCCGGCGGATTCGAACCTGGGTAAACTTGTGGGCTCACCGTCTCGGAACACCATACGTCTCACACCCCTCTCTTCCGCACGCCTCGAGGACCCCCTCATGGCGTACTTGTCCTCAATCCAACGATAGTTGGCGCCCACCGTGGGGCAAGTGAGCTTCAGATCTGCGTTCCGAGCGGAATCTGCAAGAATCGGAATCGGCGAGACTATCACCGTCAGTCACATCCTCTACACCAGCGACGCCCCTCTCATCGTTCTCGACAAGACCTGGATTCTGGCTAGGGAGGCCATGAATGCCTACACAATCATGTCTTTTGGCGAGATCAATGTTTACATCGGTTTCGCTGAACCTGCCCAACCCACCCAAGTGGTGATGATAGAGGCGGAAGAATTTTCTGGATCCCCTTTGTCCATAGAGGCGGCAGAGTTCCGGATCTCAGAAAACCCTAATCCCACCCAGCCCGCACTAGTTGCGGAGATAGTGGAGAAATCCGAGCCTGAACAAGACCTAGCGGTCCAAGTTGAATCTGGAGTGGGTCTCCCTGGAGAAGCCGGATCCCAGATCGACCCACCCATAGAAGTCGAAATTCAGGAGGAGCATAACAACGACACTGATTCCGGCTCTGACGACGCCGGGACAGACAGGCCTTTCCTGAGGTACACACTAAGGCATATGATACTGCAAGGAGAAAGCGTAGATGCAATCCTCAAGACCATCAAAAGTTTCGACGTGGCTGATCGCGGAAGCCGCAGGTACCTTAGGAGGCACGCGTCGTACTTCGTCGGATACGTGGGATCCGGATCCGGCTCTGCCGATGCTAGAGAAAACACCGACTCTGTGCTGGAGGCCATTGGAACAAACGCCGACGTTCCAGCATCCTCAGATGAATCTATGACGTCGACAGATTTCCGAAAGTTCTCCGCGGAATATGAAGAGGAGTACAACTCCAAAGCTGCAGAAGAAGGAGAAGTCATGGATGAAGGATCCGGGGAACACTCTCCCAAAGCGCAGGATGACATGGACGTCGGAGATAATCCCGAGGTCCAGATGTCCGAAAGTACCGATCAGAGCTTGACTCCGGGAAACAGACCCAAAGCCGTCTTTGCTACCGGCGCTGCCAAGAAGGCAAAGAAGAAGAACAAGACCCCAACAAAAGACCCTATGATAGAGGAGGTGATTGCCGAGGAATACGAGGAAGACTCGGATGGAGCACTTATCCCAGAAGAGCCGAAAAAAGAAGCATCGGTGGATGGACACGTGATCACAGAAGGCGCGCATAAACTCATCGATGCCGCATTAACCACACCTATCCCTACAGCCGCAGAACTTACTACGGATGAGCTGGACGAAAGGGCGCAAGCCCTAGACGCGTGTCGTCAACAACTCCTCGATGAAGCCAAAAACATCGAGGTGGAGAAAAAACGCATGTCAACTAAGGACTACATGTCTCGGTTGCATCAGAAGACACGGAAGCATCACACCAATGACGACCAATTCCCATGTGTCCGTGCCATCCTTTTTGGAGATGAGATGGGGAAGCCACAGAAAGATAGCAATGGAGATTGGGTTTACCCAACCCCGGTATAGAATACCGTGGCGGCCCAAGAAATTTTATCGGCTAATCCAGGACCGAAGGAGATCCGTTTGGGTATTAAACTACTCAACAAGGGACTGGAGTAGCAAAAGGTCGCCCTGTCCGGAAGTCAAAAACTAGTCTCGAATTCTGACCAATGTCGCACAGATCCGGTATGGGCTGGCGTAAGATCCCATTATGTTCGGGTGCAGTATCATAACCCCAAATGACGGGAAGACAATTATTCAAGAACCGGATCGTCAGGACAGCATCACAGAACTACGTGTAACTGGAGAAACGTCGCTCCAGCGGCCGAGAAAGAAGACATCGCTGCACTGTATCCGAGGAACCCTCCCTGACGAGAGTCTAACGACCGAAGGGGAGAAGATAAAGAGAAATGTCGGGAGGAGGATCGTCAAAAAATGCCACCTCCTAAACATGCAAGCCGTCCGGCTGAGCCTCACCATGGTGGGAACGACAGACGAAGGAACGATGGAAACCATGCTGGGACAAGCCGGCAGGGGGCTCGTCATAGTCAAGGTCCTCCCCAGAACCGGAATAATGACGCTTCGGATGGAGGCCGGTGATGAGCCGGAAACAATTCAGCTGCCCCACCCTCTCCACCAAGCAGTCATCACAACGGCTCCCAAGGAGGGCAAGGAGGACGACGAGGCGGAGGAGGTGGTGGCAGAAGGCGAAGTCCGGCTCCAAGGCACCGCAGCCACAACCAGCATTCGGGACGATCTCTATCCCCGAACGACGCAAGGCACATGATCAATTCCAACATAGAGGCGCGGCACTACGAAAACAATGATATCTACGTGGGCCCAAAGTGCTTCGGACCATGCATTAGAGCTACAAGATTCCCGGAAGAATTTGCTATCTCAAGACATATCCAAGCCTACGACGGCATTGCTCGGCCAGATACCTGTCTTTAGGACTTTTTCCAAGCTTGTTGCATCGCCAAAGGCGGAAACAGCCTGGTCGCAACCCGATATCTCCCACTTATGTTGCGGAAGACGGCACGATCATGGCTCAATGAACTTCCAAAGAATACCATCCATAACTGGTATGACATGCAAAGTGCGTTCTTTCGGAATTTCGAAGGCACATATCAGAGGCCTTGTATGGTCGGAGACCTACAGCGTTGCACCCAGAAAGCCGGAGAAACTTACCGGGATTACCTCGGACGATGGATCGACACCAAGAACTCCTGTGAAGGAGTAAACAATCAAACCGCGATCGAAGCTTTCATCGCAGGGCTCCCAATTGGTCTACTACGTCATCGCTTGAAGTGTGACAAGGTCATTGATTTGGGAGAGATGATAGAAACAGCGAGCAAGTATGCAGATGCTGACGATGATGCAGAAGGATTACTGAACGTCCTGAATGTGCCTCAGTCGGCAAGGCAACCAAAGCAACAAGCTCAAAAGCGCAAAAATACCTCGGAAGAAAAACCCAATGCGGAAACAGCGGTGGTAACTACTGTTTCCGGGTCTAGAGGACAAGGAGGACGTGGCGGAGGCCGCGGGCGTGGCCGTGGGACTTCAAGGGTCCAAGGTAAACGAGAACAACAACCAGGCAAAACCTACACTTGGGCCGACATTGTCAATAACCCATGTGTGCATCACCTAGACGCCAATAGGGGCTCGTACCACACCAACGCTGAATGTCGTTTTAATGACGACACCAAGAGAGATGATACCGCGGGCTACAAAGCTAAGCGGAAGAAGGGAAAGAAAAATCCCGAAAAGGACAAAGAGACCAAGGAAGATTCCGACATGGAGGAAGCGGATGCTTCAAATCCCAAGCCGGAAGGGAAGAAGACTTTTCCCACCAAGAAGGACACTTACGTCACCTTCCTCGAATCTCAACCAGTAAAGGACAAAAAAGCAGTTCTCCACGAGCTCAATGCAATAGTTCCGGCTGTCCCCCAATATCTGGATTGGTCGGAAGTGGAAATCACATTAGACCATGCTGATCATCCGCCTAAGTTACACAGGCGAGGAAAATACGCCTTAATCGTCAACCCACTTATTGACGGTTATGGTTTCTCCAAGACCCTCATGGACGGTGGTAGCAGCATCAATATTCTATATGTCGAAACGCTACGCCGGATGAAGATCTCGGAAACCCAGCTGAACCATAGCTCTGTGATCTTTCCCGGAGTTGTCCCAGGAAGACAAGCTAATTCCCTCGGAGAGATTACTTATTACCTTTGGAACTCCAAAGAATTATCGGACGGAGGCACTTTCCTTCGAAGTGGTCCCATTCAATAGCGCATACCACACTATATTCGGACGTCCGGCTTACTGGGCTTTTATGGCTCGTCCGTGTTACATTTACAATATAATGAAAATTCTAGGTACCAACGGCGTAATCACCATTAGGGGAGACCTGAAGAAAGCGCGAGAGTGCGAGGATGGAAATGCCTCCTTTGCAGAAGCTGTGCTGCACGCCCAGGAGTACTAGGAGATCAAGAAGAGCATAGATCCGTCCGAGATGCCCGCAACGAAGAAGGAGGTGACAAAGCCAAATCCAGAGTTCAAGGCATCGGAAGAGATGAAGAAAGCGCCGTTGAAGGATGATGACACCTCCAAGGTGACCCAGATAGGCGTAGGCCTAAGTAGCGCATAGGAAAGCACGCTCGTCAAGTTCCTCCAAGAAAATCAAGGTATCTTCGCATGGCAGCCATCTGACATGACCGGAGTACCTAGGGAACTTGCCGAGCACTCTCTAAATGTAAACCCGAACGCTAAACCTGTCAAACAGTCCCTATGACGGATTGGCGACGAAAAGCGTAAGGCAATAGCTAAGGAACTAGCACGGCTCGAGTTAGCCGGATTCATAGAAGAGGTCATCCACATTGAGTGGTCGGCCAATCCTGTAATGGTCCCTAAAAAGGACACCACTGATTTAAGGATGTGTGTTGATTATACTGCCTTGAACAAGGCTTGTCCAAAAGATCCGTTCGCTCTGCCTAGAATTGATCAAGTTATCGATTCTACGGCAGGCTCGGAACTCCTCTGTTTTCTCGACGCATATTCCGGCTATCACCAAATCCGGATGAAGGAATCTGACAAAGTCAAAACTTCATTCATAACCCCTTTCGGAACCTTCTGTTTTGTTACGATGCCCTTTGGGCTGAAGAACGCAGGAGCTACGTACCAGCGCACGATGCAGCATTGCCTCCATGACCAACTCGGACTCAATGTGCATGCATACGTGGATCATATCACGGTGATGTCCAAAAAGAAGGAAACACTCATTTCCGACTTGGAGGAAACGTTCGCCAATCTACGAAAATACAACATCACGCTTAACCCGAAGAAATGCTTATTTGGAATACCAGCCGGAAAGTTGTTAGGTTTCATCGTGTCTCAAAGAGGCATAGAGGTGAACCAAGACAAAATCAAGGCTATACTCAATATTTCCAGGCCAACTCGCCTGAAAGACATACAAAGATTAACTGGTTGCATTGCTGCGGTCAGTCAATTTGTAAGCCGACTTGGTGAAAGAGCCGCACCATTACATAAACTCCTGAAAAAGACCAAGGATTTTGTCTGGACTGACGAAGCTGAAGCTGCACTACAAGTTCTGAAGAGAGTACTCTCATCTGGTCCTATCCTTGCAGCGCCGGAACCTCAGGAACCGATGTTGCTTTACATTGCTGTGAAAAATAAGGTCGTCAGTATCGTCATGGTGGTGGAGAGACCAGAGGAAAGTCAGGAACACTTGGTGCAGCGTCCGACTTACTTTGTCAGCGAGGTCCTGACAGAGTCAAAACAGCGGTATCCGCATTATCAAAAGTTGGCTTACGGTGTTTTTCTAGCATCTCGTAAGCTACGACACTATTTTCAGGAGCATCCAATTACCATGGTGAGCAAAGCTCCCATGAGAGATATAATCAACAATAGTGACGCCACAGGACGCGTCGCCAAATGGGGCATTGAGCTTTCAGCTTTCGATATTGAGTATAAACCTCGGACAGCAATCAAATCCCAGATCCTTGCTAACTTTGTCGCTGATTGGACAGAGACGAAGGAGAGCATGATCCTCCCCGAGTCAGAATATTGGATCCTCTTTTTCGATGGGTCTAAGGCTCAAGGGGGCTCAGGGGCTGGCGTGGTGCTCAAATCACCTCAAGGAGATAAACTGTTATACGTGTTGCAGATCCACTTCACAGCGACAAACAATATTGCCGAGTATGAAGCACTGCTGTATGGAATCCGAATTGCTAAGGATATTGGCATCCGACGTTTGATGTGTTACGGAGATTCGGATCTTGTTGCTCAGCAAGTGTCGGATATTTGTAATGCAAATAAACACATGGCAGCATATAAAGCTGTCGTGGATGATCTATCTAAATCGTTCAAAGGGTTTGAAGTTCAATACATCCCTCGAGCAGAAAATGAGGAAGCAGATGCACTATCTCGGATAGGTTCTACGGAGAAAGAGGTCCCGGATGGCGCTTTTCTAGAGCACCTCAAAGTTCCCTCAATAAAGGGAGTAGATGAGGAATATCCGACCAAATCCGACTCACCTTTGATAGCAGTTCTGGCTATAATTCCCAGCTGGACTCAACCCTACCTCGATTATTTGGTAGATGGCAAATTGCCCGAAGACGAGGTGCTGAGCCGGCAGATTATCCGACGAGCAAAAGCCTATACTATTGTTAAAGGTGAGCTCCATAAACGGAGTGTTTCTGGGGGTTTTCAGCGCTGTGTATCTCCGAAAGAAGGAGTGGAAATCTTAAGAGAATCCACGAAGGCGAGTGTGGTCACCACGCTTCAGCCAAATCTTTAGTGGAAAAAGCGTTTAGACACGGATTTTTCTGGCTTACAGCTTAGGCGAGTGTGATACCACGGCACTCCCCCAAGCTTGAAACAAACCAAGGGGATGCCAAACCTGATGACGAATTACTCCTTCGGTGGTGGTGGTATCCTCTCATCATCGTCCGACTTCCAGGGTAAGGGCTTCCCATCAACAAAGGACATCGTGGTCTCCAGCATCCTAAAACTTGTAGCAGCACTTATGCATTTAAACCTAACCTCATACTCACAGTTTTGATTTTGAACATCGTAGAGCTATGCTTGCAGTTTGTTGGTTGTTTGGCTGAGTGAGAGGATTTCATCCTTGAGCTCAATAGTCTCCTCTTGGTGCCCGACGATGAGTTCGGAACAAATCTTATGGATGATATCCACTTCGCGTTCCGCCATCTTCTTGTACCTAAAGACTTCTTGCTCCAGTGCTTCCATCCTGTCCTCCAGACTTCCTTCACCTTTAGGGCCTTGAACCTCTTTTATCCGGACCTCCCCATCTTCAAACAACAACTCATTGGGATGAATCTTCAACTCTGTCATGTATGGGTTGATGATATCTTCTAAGGAATCTCCCTTGGCTGATCTAGAGGAAGACATTGTAGCTCCAAATGTGGGACTCTACCTGGCAGAAACAGATCAAAATGAAAACATGACAAAAACACGATATACGAACCTCGGGAGATCCGGGGGGTTATATATTACGAAGTTTCACAACAAAAGGAAGGTATTGGGAGAAAACAAGTCGGAGGCGGAGTCTAGGGCAGCCACACCACCTGGTGGCGCGACCAGGGGTGGGCCCGCGCCACAGGGTGGTGTGAGCCACCCTGGCTCCGTTTCCATCCCTTTTTCGCTTCGTAACTTCCCTTATTGCCTAAAAACTGCAAAAGTATAGTTGGCTAGTATTTTCGTGGAACTTTTCTTACTAGAACTGTTACCTATTTGAAAACAGCCTCTGCAGGTCTCTGGATTTGGTCCTTGATAAATTTCTCCGGAGTTATAACTTGAAAGGCATCAACATCTTCATTGTAAGAATCTCCAGCAATATAGTGCTTGAGTCGCTGCCCATTCACTACTTGTGTAGTATCATCTTTTAAAGAAGAAATTTTTATTGCTCCTGAACGGTATACTTCTTCAATAATGAAAGGTCCTTCCCATTTTGACAGTAGCTTTCCTGCAAAAAACCTGAGACGAGACCTATACAATAGAACTTTCTCACCAACATGAAATTCTCTCTTAAGTATTCTCTTGTCATGCCATCTTTTAACTTTTTCCTTAAAGAGCCTAGCATTTTCATAGCTTCACTCCTCCATTCATCTAAAGAACTTAAGTCAAATAATCTTTTCTCACCAGCGAGCTTACAATCTCTATTTAGTTCTTTAACTGCCTAGTAAGCTTTGTGTTCTAATTCTAAGGGTAGGTGACAAGCTTTCCCATAAACCATTTTATAAGGAGACATCCCCATACGATTTTTGTAAGCAGTTCTATAAGCCCATAAAGCATCATTCAACTTTTTAGCCAAGTTTTTTCAAGATCTATTAACAGTCTTTTGCAAGATGGATTTAATATCTCTATTTGATAACTCTAGTTGCCCGCTAGTTTGGGGGTGATAAGCTGAAGAAATTCTATGATTAACATCATATTTAGCAAGGGTCTTTCTAAAACCACCATGAATGAAATGAGAACCTCCATCAGTCATGAGATACCTAGGCACTCCAAACCTAGGAAAGATGACATCCTTAAGCATTTTTAGAGAAGTCTCCCTGTCAGCACTCTTTGTAGGAATGGCTTCTACCCACTTAGTAACATAATCAATGACAACAAGAATATGAGTGTAACCTTTCGAAGGAGGGAAAGGACCCATAAATTCAAATCCCCAGCAATCAAAGGGTTCAATAACTAGAGAGTAGTTCATAGGCATTTCATTGCGTCTAGAGATATTACCAACACGCTGACATTCATCACAAGCTAAAACAAATTTTCTTGCATCTTTAAAAAGGTTAGGCCAGTAGAAAGCTGATTGTAGCACCTTTTCCACAGTTCTATCTCCTGCATGATGTCCTCCATAAGCACTACCATGACATTTACGCAATATCTCCTTTTGTTCATATTCTGGAACACATATTCGCATAATACCATCCACTCCTTCTTTATATAAGTGTGGGTCATCCCAAAAATAATGCCTCAAATCATAGAAGAACTTCCTTCTTTGCTGACCTATAAAAGTTGGAGGCAAATACTTGTAGACAATAAAGTTAGCATAATCAGCGTACTAAGGGCTCCCTCACGAGCTTACCCCTACTGCGGCTAACTACTCATTTGGGAAACTATCATTAACAGGCATAGGGTCAAAAGAGATGTTTTCCAATCGAGATAAATTGTCAGCTACAAGGTTTTCAGCACCTTTCCTATCTACTATATGTAGATCAAATTCTTGTAAAAGGAGCACCCATCTAATAAGCCTAGGCTTAGCGTCTTTCTTTGTCATAAGGTATTTAATAGCAGCATGATCAGTATGAATGGTGACCTTCGAGTCTACAATATAGGGTCTAAACTTATCACATGCAAAAACGATAGCTAGAAATTCTTTTTCAGTGGTAGCACAATTTCTTTGAGCAGCGTCTAAAGTCTTACTAGCATAATGAATAACGTTTAACTTTTTATCAATTCGTTGCCCAAGGACAGCACCTACAGCAAAATCACTAGCATCACACATTATTTCAAAGGGTAAACTCCAATCAGGTGGTTGAACAATAGGGGCTGTAGTTAAAGCCTTCTTAAGAGTTTCAAAAGCTCCCTTACAATCATCATCAAAAACGAAGGGTACATCTTTTTGAAGAAGATTAGTGAGGGGTTTTGATATCCTAGAAATGTCTTTAATAAACCTTCAATAGGAACCAGCATCACTAAGGATACTACGAATACCTTTGATGTCTCTTGGGCATGGCATCTTCTCAATTGCCTCAACCTTAGCTCCATCAACTTCTATACCCCAAGGACAATCCCTTCATTAACCATGAAGTGGCATTTCTCCCAATTAAGAACAAGATTAGTTTCTTCACATCTCTGCAAAACTTTATCAAGGTTGTGCAGACAATTATCAAAAGAAGTTCCATAGACCGAAAAGTTATCCATGAACACTTCTACAATTTCCTCACAAAAACCATGAAAGATAGCAGACATGCACCTTTGAAAAGTAGTAGGAGCATTACATAAACCAAAGGGCATACGTCTATAAGCATAAGTTCCGTAAGGGCAAGTTAAAGTAGTTTTTTCTTGATCTGGTTATTTAACAGCAATTTGAGAGAAACCAGAATAACCATCAAGAAAACAAAAATGGGTCTTTTTAGACAACCTTTCCAACATTTGATCAATAAAAGGAAGCGGGTAGTGATCTTTCTTAGTAACTTTATTGACTTTTCTAAAATCAATGCACATCCTATAGCCTACTACTATTCTTTGAGGAATAAGCTCATCATTATCATTAGGAACAACAGTAATACCTCCTTTTTTAGGAACACAATGAACAAGACTAACCCATTCACTATCAGCAATAGGGTAAATAATACCAGCATCAAGGAGTTTCAATACCTCATTCCTTACCACTTCCTTCATCTTAGGATTTAAACATCGTTGGTGCTCAACTACTAGCTTTGCATCTGGTTCTATGTTGATAGAATGCTGACATATAGTAGGTGAAATCCCTTTTAAATCATCCAGAGTATAGCCCATAGCTCCTCGGTGTTTCCTCAAAACCTCCAATAACCTTTCTTCTTCCTTCCCTGAAAGTTTAACGCTAATAATAACATGATATATCTTTTTATCATCAATATAAGCATATTTAAGATCATCAGGGAGAGGTTTTAGATCGAAGACCGGATGCTTTTTAGGTGGCAACGTGGTGCCCAAGTCTTCTACAGGCAAGTCATGCTTTAGCATCTTGGGTTGACGACGGAGAATCTTGTCAATCTCGTTCCTTTCTTCCATGAAGATCTCACTTTCGTGATCTTCCATAAATTGCTGCAAAGCATTGTTAGGAGCAAGAGAAATAGAAGCAAGTTGTTCAACTCTAAAATCCTCATTATGGGTTTCCTCTTCACAAGGTTCTTTAGCAAATTTCGAGAAATTAAACTCATAAGATTCCCTAGCAAACTTAGTCAAGATTTTCTCGCTTTTGCAATCTATAATAGCTCCACAAGTACTCAAGAAAGGTCTACCAAAAATGGTAGGATGAGTTTTACTAGCAGCTGAACCAAGTACTAGAAAATCAGCGGGATACTTAATCTTACCACAAAGAACTTCCACATCTCGTACAATCCCAATTGGAGAGATGGTCTCTCTATTAGCAAGGTGAATAACCACATCAATCTCTTCCAACTCGCAGGGACTGATTTCATGCATAATTTCTCTGTAAAGCTCATAAGGAATAGCACTGGAACTTGCACCAATATTATATAAACCATAATAGCAATGATCACCAATTCTAACAGAAAGCATAGGGACACTAGCTTTCTTAGCTCTACTAGGATGTGAAACAATATTAGAAGCATCCTCACAAAAAACTATGTGCCCATCTTCTATGCTTTTAGTGACAAGGTCTTTCACAATTGCTACCATAGGTTCAACATTTATTTGTTCATCAGGTTTTACAGTTCTCTTTTCACTTTTATTGATTACATTAGTTATCATAGGACGATCCTTTACCTTATCTGGGAAGGGAATCTTCTCGATGTAAGGCTCGGGTAAGATGTGATCAATACTCCCAACAGGAACATAGTCGACAATATCTTTGTAAGGTGCATGGTATTTATTCCATCCCCTTTTTGGAATTTCGATATAAGAAGCAAAAGCTCTAAAGAAATTCGTAATAACTTGCAAATCAAGCCCATAAGCATTACTAATATTTTGAAAGTCATCAGTTCCCATAAAAGATTCAATGCATTCATAATCATAATTTATACCTGACTTTCTACCTTTCTCATTCTCCCAAGCTTCAGCATTGTCTTGAATACGGTCCAGAAGATCCCATTTAGCTTCTTCTTCCATGCGAGTGAATGATCCAGCACAAGAAGCATCCAATAAATCCTTGTCATGTAGAGGGAGCCTTGCATAAAAGTTATTGATAATAATATTGTTGGGGAGCTCATGAATGGGACATTTGAGCATTAGTAACTTCAATCTCCCACATGCTTGAGCTGTACTCTCTCCATCAAGAGGCCAAAGGTTGTATATTTGATTCCGATCTTTATGAATCTGACTAGGAGGATAAAACTTTGAATAAAAGAGAGGCACTATTTCCTCCCATTCCATAGGTTGACCATTCTTCAGCAGCTTATACCATTCCTCAGCTCTCCCTTTCAGTAATAATGAGAATAACTTCTTCTTAACTTGATATGTAGTAATACCTGCACACTTGACCAAACCAACATAATTCGTGTATAAAGAGTAAATGATCACCGGGATGGACAGTTCCATCCCCAACATAGGAGTTATCCATAACACGATCAATAATCCTTGTAGGTATTTTGAAAACATCATTCTCAGCAGGTGGTGGCTTATCTACTACCTTAGTAGTGGTAGTAGCATTACCAAATAAGGAACTCAGTGAATTATCCGTAACGAAAATAAAGCAACTAACAGAAGTAAACAATACTCACAGTAGAAGTTTCCTTTACCAGTTCCACTCTCCAATAGCGCTTCACTCCCCGACAACGGCACCAGAAAATAGTCTTGATGACCCACAAGTATAGGGGGTGTATTGCAGTATTTTCGATAAGTAAGAGTGTCGAACCCAATGAGGAGCAGAAGGTGCTGTCTAGTGGTATGGATCAGGAATTCTCTGCAAATACTTAGCAAATGGATTTTTAGGGGTTTTTGATAAAGAAAGTAAAACAAAGTACGAGTAAATAAAAGATAGTAGGAATAAATGCAGCAAGTGGCCCAATCCTTTATACAGCAAAGGAAAAGCCGGTTGTATTACTTAAGATGACCAAACGTTCTTGTGGACACATGGTAAGACTGTCAAGTGCTTTCGCTTCAGATACTTGATTAATCTTCTTTAGATTGCTAAGTGTTGTGTGGGTAAACCTGTGCTAATCTACCGACCTTCCTAGGACTAATACATACTTGTGATTATACCCCTTGGAAACATCCATAAGTACAAGAAAGTAATTAAGGTAGAAACCTAACCACAGCTTTAAACTCTAAGACCCTTACGTCCCTTGTGCAATGGTTTCCTAACGGGGGTTCAAGTTTCTGTCACTCTGGTAACCCCTACGATTAGTAGCCAAATACACAATGCATTCCCCTAGGCCCATATAGGTGAAGTGTCATGTAATCCACGTTCACATGACACCACTAGAAGAAGTACACCACAACTTAAATATCAAACTATTGAATCTTTCTCAACACAACTCCACTACTAACAACATGACTTCTCCCATGTCCTAAAGAACAAAACGAACTACTCAAAAGACATCATATGGATCATGATCAGAGATGGAATAATGATGTATAACAATCTGAACATAAACAATAATTTAATGGTTCACTCAATAGCATCAACTACAAAGAGTAATCAACACTGGGAAAGTTTCCCCTATGAACTATGGAAGATTCAACCCAATTGTTACAGCAATATGGAGATGGTGATGAGGGTGCTGATGGTGGTGGTGATGATGATGATGATCCCGATGAAGTCCAGCTTGATGGTGGTGTTGATGGCGATGATCTCCCCTCTCCGGGAAGGAATTGCCCCGGCAGAAATCTGTCTGCCGGAGATCTTTCTCTCTCGGTGTTTTCCGCCCCGCAGAGGTGGCGGAATCTTTCTGTGGTTGCTCCTCGAGTCTTAGGGTTTTGGGAGGATTATATACGCTAGAGGGGAGTGCCAGGGGTGGACCAGGGCGGCCAAACCACCTGGTGGCGCGGCCTGGGCTGGTCCGCGCCAGGGGGTGGTGTGGGCCCCCTATGGCCCATCTCCAGCCCCTTTCTGGCTTCCTCCGTCTTTTGGAAAAATAGGATTTTTCGTATATTTTTTGATCTTCGCGAATTTTTCCTCCAAACATGCTTTTCCATCAGAATCCTGACTGCAGCGGTCCATGCTCAAAAAGTCATCAACCATGCAAAAACAGATGAAATCACATAAGTATCACCTCTCAATACAAAATATATCAATGAATAATAGTTAATTATGACATAGAATAGTGATGCAAAATGGACGTATCAGTGGTCTTGTATAATAGTAGTAGTACTACACGACCACGGCATGTATTCTTTGACTCTTCTCCTACACTAATCACTATCTTCTTCCTCCTGCCGCCACCTCCCTCCCCCTTCAAGCCATAGCTCCCCTGAGGAGAGGCCAGTCAACCATCCTCGCGGAGAAAAAGGAGAGAGCTCGCCCCGAGGAAGTTCTTGCTCTACCAGCCCCTCAAGTTCTCCCTCTCACTAAGGCCCAATCTCTCCCAACAATGGCACCGAATGTTCTAGCAGGCGAGGGATCCTCCTGGTACGGTCTTCTTGTTCTACTTCTTCTCCATCTCCTTCTCCATCATGATCTTATTCTGCTTCTTCTTGTTTTTCTTCTTCTTCTTGCTCTTCCTCTTCTATGTATTACTTGCCGGCCATGGAGCCAGAATCCACCACGATGGAGGCATTGCAGGACCCGTTCGGTCCCGTTCTACGTCTCAGCGAGGTTGAGAATCTCCACATTGTTATTTCTTTGAGTTGTGATGTGGATTTCATAGATCGTGTCATCCCCACATTGGGTTTTTTCTTTTGCGAGTTGTATTAGTTTTAATGGTTATGACTAGATCTCTTGGTATTTCCTTAATACTTCTGTTCATAGATTCAATATGGATTTTTTGTGATTAGGAATAGTTTATCGTGGTTATGAATAGATCTCTAGGTCCATTTTTAACACTGTTGTCCATAGATTCAACAGGGATTTTTTGATTTGTATTAGTATTCACCTAGAACCTGGAGTGTAATTATAGAATTTCTATTTCCATTAACATGAACGATGTAGCGATCGAAGGCCGAGTGCCGTGACAAGGTGGACGCGATCAGCGCTAAGATTGATAACCAACAAGAGCTTGCACACTCCCTCACCCAAGCTAGTGAGAGCCTACACAAGCAATTGTATGTGCAGAAGGAGATATCGCTAGATTTTGCACGTGACATCGTGAGGCTGCAGAAAGTGCTCGACCGTAACTTGAACATGCAAGAACAGACCATCAAGATAATCAACGTGCTCATGGAGGAGGAGAAGAAGAATCTCGAGGAAAGGTGCACCCTCCTGCAGGATGAAGTCATCGAGGCACTCAGAGGACGCGTTGAGGAAACCAAGGCTACCATCCGAGCCTACCATGACATGAACCGTTGCCTGGATGTAGTGAAAGAGATGAAGGAGGACATGAGCAGAGGGATCACCGTACTCGAGGGTGTTCAGAAAGAGAACAAGGAGCTAAGGGCTTGTCTGGAGGCGTATCGGAGTAATGCCCAAGTTTTATTCCCGTTAGAGGGGGCATGAATATCAGTTCGTGATCCACACTTTTTGTAATATTTAGGGTTCAGGGAGCAATGCCCGAGTCTGATTCCCATTATAGGATGCAATAAGAATCCTAGGGAAACTCCTTATCTATCTAGACATGTGTAGGTGTTCATGTTCATGAATGGACACCATGAGCTCTTTCCATTATGTATCTAGACATGGGTTTCTGCATTATGAGTTTGACACTACTATTTGGTGACATGGGAAAAAACCCACACCACACTAAACTACAGATAAACCTTATTGGTCTTTGAAATTGAAATTATGATAGTGCCACTAGTCGATTCATAAAATGTTGATTAGTCCTAGATTGCTTCTTCCTTGAAATTATGACAGTGCCACTAGTCAATTTAGTTAATTATGGAAACTAACCAGCTTGTCCTGGTGAGCTGAACAAACCATGCTATATATTTTTGTTCCAGGGAAAGAGGCGAAAGCTCAACTAGGACCTGGTGACCTGGCTAAATGACAAGATAGCCATCCAAAGGGAGAAGCGGAATTCCCAGAAACTATCCTTTGACCACCTGCACGCTGAAGTCGTGGTCCTTTTTGACAAGTGACAGGAACTGAAGGAGGTAAATACCTGCTGGGTGAAGCTTCACAGGGAAGGTCACACCTCGGCTAGTAAGAAGACGGAGATCATGAAAGGGATCTTGAAGGAAAATCGTATGGTTACGGACTAACTTCTCGAATCCGTGACGGAGCACTGGAACCTGCGGCTGGTGCACGACAAAGTACAGAAGGAGCTGGTCGATCTTAGGGAGGAAAACAAGCAGCTTCGGGCCAGGCTCGCTTGAAGCCAACATATGTCTATTTAGTACTGAACTGCCTAGTTTATCCTCTAAAGTGGTGATTTTGTAAACGTGAACTTAACTCTATGCACGATATGTGTGTTTGTCTAAAATTAATTTGCTCGAGGATTGAGTTTGTCTTAGTTAAGAAAGCTCAACTACAAGTCTTACAGTTAACTAGTTTCAGGCATTGGCACAACATAAATTATTCATCTCGAATTTCCTTTATCCTCTGTAGTCAGACCTTGTTCACCCTCGCGCGCCTTCTTCAGTTCCTTCAACAGATCTGCAATGCAGTACTCTAGCTTCTTCTTGTCTTCCCTGAGCTGATCCCTCTCCTTTTCTGCATTATGAATCAGCAATCTGTGACTATCCTGAAGCTACTTTGCAGTTCCAACAACCAAGCTCACGTTGATTCTGTCTCTTAGTTCTGACTGCAAATTCTTGATTTCTTGTTCCATCTCCTTATTTTGTACGGACAACTTGTAATTTTTTTCAGCTGCATCACAAGCACCAATAAATCTCCCCGACCTTTCGAACTCATACATCTCCCATAACTGTGCCAAACATTTCTTAAGTGCATCTAGCCACTCAAGATCCACCCACTCTACTGCTTTACATACCGGGCCAACCTAAAAAACACACACTATCATGTTATGAACATACATGATACACGTTGCACATAATGTAAACAAACCTGATATTTGTACAGCCCAAAAACCTTCTCCTAGTGTTACTGCCTTCGAATGCAACATATCTCCTTAGTTTTAGCCCATGGTCCCATGGTACTTCTCCATCGAGATCTAGGCCCTCCCATTCGGAGTCGTACATCGTCTGTGGTACCTATAGGTAAACGCAAAGCTGGAATTGAACACGATTGCATGCACATATGGAGCTCAGATCGAGGGATTTACCAATGTCTAACCCTAGCCCAAGAAAACAGAGGAACTCACATGGTGGAAGGAACTCACAATCTCGAGAAGGCTGTCTCTACTCGACTGGTCGTACTTGTCGTTCTAGGAAAGCATGGCAAATGCATTTTCACCGGCGACGGTGTCGACGTTGGTGAGGAGAGAGAGAGAGAGAGAGTGACGAAAGTGAAGTGTGTCATCGCTACAACAATGACTAAATTGGCATGTTACAATAGTTTAATGGATACCATGCCCTTTCCTTGGATTATTGTCACCTACCTAATAGTGTTTCTCTTCATACATTCTTATTTCAAATACTAAACATGTACTTCCCTCCATCCCAATTTCATTGCCTAAGGAAAACATACCAGTATATTACATCATCTAAAGAAACAAAATCACGTCAACTACAAGGTACTTATGCATCACTTGTTCAGTCATGGTTTCACAAAACATTACATTACAATCTCTCAACAAACATAATCACAGAAACAAGTATATTACATCAACTCAAGAAACAAAATCATGTAAACTACAAGGTACTTACACATCACTTGTCCAGTCATGGTTTCACAAAACATTACATTACAATCTCTCAACAAACATAATAACAGAAACAAGTATATTACATCAACTCAAGAAACAAAATCATGTCAACTACAAGGTACTTACGCATCACTTGTCTAGTCATGGTTTCACAAAACATTACATTACAATCTCTCAACAAACAAAATAACAGGTACAAGTACAGTACATCATCTCAAGAAACATAATCATGTCAACTACAATGTATTTATGCATCACTTGTCTAGTCATGGTTTCACAAAACATTACATTACAATCTCCCAAAAAATATAATAACAAAAACAAGTACAGTACGTCATCTCAAGAAACATAATCATGTCAACTACAATGTACTTATGTCTTATTACAACAACGATGGTTTCAGTGAGTGACATGTCCGAAAATCTCAATAGCTCGCACAACATTATATCGTAATCTCTCAACAAACATAATCACAGAAACACGGTCTAAATGCAAGAACAGTCAATGTTAGAAATACATGCAGGGGAAGCCCATGGTCCATATGACAAGTCTAGGGTAGCAGCTCTCATCAGATCTCATCAACGTCAACCACCTCATTCTGTTCCGCCACTACAGGGGCCTCTACATCCACTATAACCTGTTCAACAACATCAGAAATGGTACCAAGGAAGAACACCTTCCTGGTTCACTTATTACGTCGCATAATCTGCATAAGATCTTTAGTATCCAAAACCTCTATGAATTACTGCTTCTTATGATGCCACCACCGAATTTGTGCCATCTGCTTAGGGCCAATACTGATTTCCTTACTGATCATATCTCTCATTTCATCAAGAGTTATGTTTTTGGAATCGATAGTGATCTCCATAGTACATGACGAAACTGGCTTATTAACTCCCTCATCAAGTTTTGCCATGTATGAATCCACCTCTAAGTGTATACTGAACTTATCTAGATCAGCATCTATTGGTTCGTATTCTCTAGGAGTCGAAGCTTTGGCAGCAAGATCTCCAGCATTTGCATACATATCATCAATCATCGCTTCAACTTTCACCTTATCATCAGCTACACAACACTCCCAAACCATCTGAAGCTCATGGGAGTGCTCAATTTGCATATAGGTATCATTCATGTTGCGCCACACCAATTTTGTCCTCTGCCTAGAACCCTAGGAATCCTAGCGGCAAGCATATCTACCAGCTGCGAAATAGACACAACCTCTTTGCAATTCACAAGCGGATGCACATCTTGCCCGAACACAACCCTCTCGCAACCAAAATCTAGTTTTCCAGTGTACTGGAAAACATGAATTATGAACTCATATAGGTCCCTTGTATCAAAGATATGCCTAATTTTATTAAAAAGGGGAACTTTTCAGTTCATTCGATTCTATTATGCCGTAACTAATCTACTTGTAAGATAAGGCACATATAAGAAAAATTCACCTCTCGCTCTTCTCCCGGGATTTTTTTTCGAGATCTTGGTGCCGCATCCGCCCACCGGAGCCGAACAATCCGCTGCTAGCCTTGATTTTCTCTTCAACCCGCTGCTGGTAGGTACCTTGGGAGCAGAATCCTTGCTGACCTCCTCGCTAACCGGGGCTGAAGACCTCATCGTTGCTTCGCGTTGAGCCCCAGACTCTGGCCCCGACGGACCCAAATCAGTCGGCAATGTAGCTACAACCTTCGGCTTGTAAGACATGCTGGGCCACCACCGCCGGATTCAGTGTCAGGGGAGGGAGAAAAAAGGACCTCCGCCACCGGTAGATTCAGGGTCGGGGAAGGGAAGAAAAAGGACCACCACCGACAAAGCCAGATTCAGTGTTAAGAGTTAGGAAAGTAGAGTAATTGATTTACCCCTACGACACGTGCAGAGTGGCTAAGAAGAGAGACCGGCGAAGAAGGGGCACATCAGGGACTAGTGTAACAGAACATCCTAACTTAACAGGCGCGATTTGAAAATATTGGGTTTGACCATCATTCACTCAAAATACCCCTCTCGGCAATTGGCGCCCCAACTTTTTGAATCATGGTGATTAAAATCAACTCGGGTACCGCGATGCACTGGCGTCTCAACTTTCGGGCCACAAAATGATATTCTCCTAGGCATCGACCTAGGTGAGTTGCAACCTGTGCTAGGTGAGCGGCATGTTGGTTTCTGTACTTTAAAGGCTTGTGGAATTCTCACTAGGAGAGGTGGTGTTTATTACCTGCATATTGCTGGATCTGGGCGTCTCTACCCCGCTCCTATGCCTAATGGTCTTTTCTCTATCGAGGAAGGACATTTGCTATATGATTTGTAGGTTGAGAAACACCAACCCGAGGAGGAGATTCTAGAAGAGGATGAGGACCAAGAAGAGGAGCAAGAAGTTCCTTATCAAGAGGCCACAAACCCGGTTCGCCACATACCAAGACTTCCAAGAACTTGGAGGGACTATGGAGAGAATGCATAACCTCTCTTTGAACCTCCAAGAACAACTAGTAATTTATCAACTCAATTTGCGAACTGGAGTATTGACTTTTTCCCACCATCGCAATGATTTGAAGGGCTTGCAAATGCCTAAGCTTGGGGAAGTTTCCTCATGTATCTTTATTTAGCGTTCATTTTCTTTTATTTATTTCGAGGTTATGTTTTTAATTCGAGTTCATAAGCACTCATGTTGGTTTCCCCAAAACTTTATTTTTAGTTCTTTCTATTTGCTTTCGAGATTTTCTAGCCAAGCTTTTCCGCCAATTTTCTATTCATTAAATTACCTCTCTTAAAAACAACAAAAATATTTCTCCATTCTTCTTTATTCTCCCTCTTTCTTTTCATTCCGCCTCGAGGTTCTCATGTATTTGTAGGAGAGTGATCAACTTCGAGTTTCCAAGAAACAAATAAAAAAGGAAGAGAGAAGTGGAACCAAACATGAGAGGTATGCCTTATGACTCCCCACTTTTGAAGTTTGAGAAACCCATGCTAGTCAGTAGTAAATGTTGAGATGTTATATTGGTAGAGTGAGTCTTTGTATTGTAGTAAGATTTTGTTTGCCTGGGTATTTAGTTCGGTACGTTTTGTTCCAGATCTTGTAGTTAACCAAGTCTTGCCTAAAAATTTGCTAAAAAATTGTAATAAGGAAAAGTCTCACAATGGAAGGCTTGGGTGTTGTAGTGTTTAGTCTTGAAGGCTTATTTCTAGAGACACTCAACACCATTGAAAATGTTGATGGACTTGATAGCTCTCTTTAAAAGGATTTGTTTGATTGAATTAATGTTTAGCATTTTTTGTGAGCATGCCAAAGTTTGACTTGTTAATCATAAGAATGATATAGCTTTATGTGTGTCAAACTTCATGGGATGCCAACAATTCTGCTGGCCTACGAACGATCTTCATGGAGGAAACTCCTAGATTTGGGCTATGAGTTGATTAAACACATGTAGCAGCAATGCTATAGTGGGTAAGATTCTTGGCACTCCCGGGTAGCCGTGTTCATGATGGAATCACTCCTCTGGATATTATGGGTAATCATTGTACAAAAGGAACAAAAACCATAGTGATGCCACGAGTGTCCATCACTGCCCGATAAACTAATAATTGTTTTGGCATGCTCTCAATTACTCAAGAACTAAAATTCTTGAAGGACAATGAATAGAAAAGTAGTGCTTGAAAAGTCTTCATTTATTGATCTAGGAGAATTAAGATACTCTAGTGTATATGCTTTTCATGAAAACTACTTTATTGTTCAAAGGCAAGCCTATGAGTTAATTACATGACATGGAATAAAGTTTACTCATTTGAATCATCCATGTTAACAATAATTTTGCTGCACTACAAGGACGCATGAAAACCCGTATGATATGCTTGCCATTACTCTATCTATGCTGGAGTTTTTCAGATTTATGAAGTGGAGGAAACATGAGACTACCAATCATGAGTAAGATCATCATGTTGTTATTTCAGTTTAAATGCTGCGTTCTTTTTGGATTTTGGTTTTCTTGCTCGAGGATGAACAAGTTTAAGATTGGGGAGGTTGATGGCTCTGAAATATAGCCATCTACGTCCACATTTAAACTAGATATTATTCATATTTTTGATGAAATATCTCTATAAACCCTGCCACTAATGCCTAATGATCAAAGGGGTATGCAATCCTTTCATTCTATTTTTCCTTGTATAGATAATGACGTTTGATGATGGGAATCACTATATTAAAGTCAAAGGTACAAGATTTCCAACAACCAAGAGAAACCAGGAGTCGTAAAGCGTAGGCAGACGCTTTAACGACCAACTATACAACCGGAATAAAATTCTGGCCATATAGTTCCGATCGTATAGTTGGGGTCGACACCACTAGGTCAAACAGAACAATTTTCGTGATGGGACCTGATAAGTTGCTAACGTATCCATAATTTTTGATGTTCCATGCTTGGTTTTATCTACTTTCTTGTGTTTTGTTCCAACTTTGGAGTACTTTCTATACACTTTCTTGGACTAACCTATTAACAAGAGCCACAGTGCCAGCTGCCTGTTTTCTGCTGGTTTTGATTCTAGGAAAGTCAGAAAATGAATATTCCCGGAATTGGACGAGACAAAAGCCAAAGTCAGTTTTTCACCGAGGGACACCCGGAGCCAGAATACGAGACGAAGAGGGCCCAGGGGGCCGCCACAACACCTGGCCGTGCGACCCAGCCTGGTCCGTGCCAGGGGGTGGTCTGGCCGCCCTAGGCACCCCCTCGGCCTCCCCTTTCGCCTAGAAGATGCCTCCGATACAGAAACCCTAAGTACATGATCAAAATTCCATGAAAGAGTCTATGGCCGCTGTCATCTCCATTCCTAGATTGGGAGGGATCTGAAGCTCTTCCTGACACCCTGCCAAAGAGGGGAATTCACCCTGGAGGCCTTCTTCATCATCATGCAAGCCTCCGGTGTGATGCGTGAGTAGTTCATCTCTGGACTACGGGTCCATGTAGTAGCTAGATGGATGGTTCTCCTCCTTTGTGCTATCATGTTAGATCTTGTGAGCTCCTTTCATGCTCAAGATCATCTATTTGTAATTCCTACATGTTGTGTTTGCAGGGATTCGATGGATATTGAGATGCTATTTCAGATTTATTATTGATTCTATCATGTATTTGTTATTTGTGATCTTGCATGCTTTCCATTGTTAGTAGCTATCTTGGCCAAGTAGATGCTAGCAACTCCAAGAGTTAGTATTTATGTTCGATAGTGGGTTCATGCCTCTAGTAATCTGGGGAAGTGACAGAAATCTCTAAGGTACTAGATGTGCTATTGCTACTAGGGAGAAAACAACAAATCCTTTATTCATAGAACAATCGTATTGTTCACTTTACACGCAATGCAATTATCCGTTGCTTGAAACAGAATACTAGAGGGGGTTCGGATGATAACCTGAAGGTGGATTATTAGTCATAGATGTAGTTGGATTACATTCTATATATAATGTTATAATGCCCAATCAACTCTCAAAGGAGTCAAGATGAGTAGTATATGCATGATTGATGTCTCGATGTTTGTCAATTGCCCCGCTGTAATTTGTTCACCCAACATGTCATCTACCTTAAGGAGTTTCACCAATAGTGAACTATGGACCCCGGTCCTTCATTTTACTATCAATCTACAATCAACTGTTTACTGTTTTCTGTTTACTTTCTGCAAACTATTACTTTCTTCCACTCGATACATTTAATCCTTTGTTTTCAGCAAAACCGGTGAGATTGACAACCTCATCGCAAGTTGGGGGCAAAGTTCTGTAGTTGTGTTGTGTAGGTCTCCACGTTGCTGCTGGCACCGGTAGTGCGCCCTGCCAAAGTTCAGCTGGCAACACCTTTGAGGTGTTTCCTTGCTCCTACTGGTTTGATTAAACCTTGGTTTCATAACTGAGGGAAAACTTGCTGCTGTGCTCATGATACCTTCCTCTTAGGGTTCCGCAATGGGCTCGATATATTTTGGGCTTAGCAACCGATTTTCTAGCACCGTTGGCAGGGAGTCAAGGACATCTTCATAAGGGGAGTCCCGCATGACCAATCTCTTTACTTTGTTATTTTTGTTTTTCTTAGTTTACTTTTTGCTTTGTTTGCTTGTTTCTTTATCAAAAACACACAAAAAATAGTTTTACTCGTTTGCTTTCTTTATCAAAAACACACAAAAAATTAGTTCCTATCTTAAGTTGCCATTATGTCTAGCTTTTCTCCAATCACTATGTCACCTGAGGAAATGATTTTCACTTTCAAACAAGGAATTGAAGAAAGTTTCAAAGAAGCTTGGTCTAGAATCTCTGATCTACATGAAAAAACTGAACCTAAAATGACTCAAAGCTTGTTCCTTAGCAGTTTTTACCTTAGAATCGCTCTTTGCTATAGATATGCTTTAGATGCTGTAGTGGGAGGAGATTTCCTCCAATGCAATGAGGATGATGTTGTTAATGCCATAAAGAAGTTGGTCTTTACTTACAACTTGCCTAGCAAATCCGATTCTTCCTTCATGAACATATTTGCTAGATTGAATACTCTTGAGACTAGCACTGCTAGTTTCAAAGGTTGCTATAATACACTTAGAGAGCATCATAACTATGTTCCAATAAATTCTGAACCCTCAAAATGGCTTCCCACAGTAAAGATTGCTATAAATAATGAAACTTTTCATGCTCGCCGCGATATCATGTCTGAATTTTGTCTTATGCCCAAAGATATCTATGAATCTTTGAATCTTTGGGGGATTTCTGAAGAAGGAGAAGAAATATTTCTTGCTAATAATGCCACAATATCACCAATTGGAATAGCTGAAGGAGTGTTTACAAAGATCCTAGGGAAAATGGTTTCTATTGATTATCTTGTTATTGAATGTGTAGGAAAAGGACAAATCACACTTGGATGATCCCTATTTAAACTCATTGGAGCAATAATAGATGTGGAAAATGACACGATGCACTTTGCTTATCCACCAAGCAATCATATGTTCCCCAAGGTTAAGAATAAAATTAAGAGAGGTAAGGGCAAGAAATTTGGTTTTAATGCTTCTTCATTGGAGAACACTTGATTCTTTTTCTTGCTTCTTATGCCTAACTTAAAGGCGTTAAAGAAAAGTACTTATTGGGAGATAACCCAAAAGTTTTAGACGAGTCTTGGAAGTTATTACTTCTATAATAACCGTTCCTTATCCTTTTTATTTGCTTTTTGTGCCAAGAGTAACCTCTAATGAGAGAGAAGTAATGATTGGGAAAGTTGCTGTCCCGAAACAGATTTATGTGCTTCACTGTAAAAATTCGTTTAAAATATCTGTACGTCCTTTTGAGGCATGAATTTTTTTGCTTCTGCCCCAGGTTGTTATTTAACTTTCGTTAGTTCAACACTTTTCGATTTGAGCAGCATAAAGTCTTCGAACAAATTCGTCTTTACCTGCTGGTCTGTTTTGACAGATTTCTACCATTATTTGTATTTGCTTCTTGTTGGTTCCTTTTTGAGTTATTTTGGGTAATTGAGCTTTTTGAGGGAAGTGCTACAGTATCTTGTGTTTTAATGGAAGTTTTATTGGTGTTGGAACTGAACCTAAAGACCTATTATCTTGATTGCACTAATGTTGCTAATAAAGATTGTGTGAAGTTTTGTATGAAGGAAAAATTTCAGGTGTATGGAAGAAATGAGTAATGAGATGAAGGATGGACTAAAGCTCAAGCTTGGGGATGCCACGCATGTCACCCCAAGAAATATCCAAGAAGTACAAGCGTCAAAGCTTGGGGATACCCAAGGCACCCCCTTGTTCATCAATAAAGATTCCAGGTTTCTTCCAAACACTTCATTTTTATTGTTTCATGCACAGTTGTGTTGTTCTTGGAGCGTCTTCTTTTTCATTTTTGTTTTGGTTTTTCGTTTGCTTGGTTTGCTTAGTTTGCTGAATAAATTGGTTGGACCCCCTCTTTCATGCATTGGTTTTCATATAGTTTGGTTTGGGTTGGAAAAGAGTAGGAAAGTTCATGCTTAAGTGGTAAAGAGAGCTTGTTTTTGACTGTGGCCTATGCTTTGTCATGCCATGCTTGATATTGTTTTGCCTTTATGCTTAGTATTATTTGTTGTAGCATGACTTGTTATAAACAACTGAGATTGCTTAATGTGCCTTTGAAGAATCATGCGTTGTTTTAGCATATTAAAGCATAGTATTGTGGTATTCTCCTTTGATGCTTTATTTGGATTGACTTGGCACATGCTCACACCATGTTATGACTATCCGAAGTCACCATAGCCTTTATGATCCTTTAGTTTTCAACTTGGAGTATCACTTTATGCTTTGATTAATGATGTTTTGTCACTCTGCATGATTATGGCCATTGTTGCTCTCTTAGTTGGTCGCTCCCAGTCTTTTGCTAGCCTCCATAACCAAGTATGAGTTCCACTCATGGATCCAATTCCTAAAACCAAGTTATCTCAAAGAGTCCACCATACCTACCTATTAGCATATGCTATTTCAAGTATATTCATGTTTTTATCTAACTTCCGAATTAAACTTGCTATGAGAAAACTAGTGATTAAAGCTCTCACGAACTTGATGGCACACTTTACTTTTCTTGCCCTGAATAAACTTCAACCATTGTGTCGTCTATCTTGTCTAACCTTGCACTTATATGTTGAGAATTGGCAGAACCATGCTGTCATGGGGAACACTTTCAACATTGCACTTGTACTTTGTACCTATTTGATATCATGCTCTTTTGTCTATGGCTGTCGTTGGGGTGAAATGAAAGGGGAGCTTGTAATTCCATGGAGTTATGTATGTGTGTTAGAGAAATGCCTGGGCCGCTGGTCTAATCCATGCCGTCATGGTGGAAACCTGCAGCGTAACCATAATGAGCTGTCTATAGAGCATTCTTCTTATAAAAAAAGAGTCAGATATTGAGAAAGAAGAGAAAAAGAAGAAAAAAAGAGATATGAGAAAAGAGGAAAGAGAGAAAAAAAAGCACCATATTCCCATGGTAAATAAGAAGATTTCTAAGATGCTCGTTGTCTGCTTGCCTTGTCATTTTGATATGGGGATTGTTCTGTATCATCGAGCAAGGGGTACCCCGTTGGCCGTTCTCTATGATACACATGTAATTACTATGACAAGAACTTACTGGTAACTAAACTTGAATAGCATGAGGAGCGGCCCTCATATTCAAGGGACATGCATATACACCATATTTTGTTCACTTTAACCTTAATCACTTCAAGATTCTTATGATAGGGGCAATGAGAGCTGAATGCTAAAAAGTACCATAATTTTTGGAAGCTCTTTATGAGACTTGAATCCCTACTTCCTTCTATGAAGGCCTTTCTTTTACTTTTATGTTGAGTATCCACCTTCTATCTTTATGCACCTACTTTGAGAGGATAGTGGCCATTCTTAGTTCTATGTGCATTGTCCTAAGACTTATTGATTGATGCATAACTTTGATATTGCTTGTTTTAAACTATTTGTATCTAGTCACTCTTATGAACTTTGAAGGTGTCCTATGCATTTATGTTTGCTACTCTATGAGGGACAAGCTGAATGCCACTATGCTATGTTTTCCTTATGTGAAACAAACAAACGTCTTGCAAAGCATTGTTATTCATGAATCTTTTGTTTGTGCCTTTTCATGTTGCAACATCGTTGCTATGTCTTATTGTTAGAACTTTATCTTTCATGCTATGTTGAAGTACTATGATCCCAGCTATCAATGTTTTACCAATACTTTGATCAAGTTTATGATGGTGCATGTCACCTTAAAAATTATTCTTTCTTTTTATCACTTACCTACTCGAGGACGAGTAGGAGTTAAGCTTGGGGATGTTGATACGTTGCTAACGTATCCATAATTTTTGATGTTCCATGCTTGGTTTTATCTACTTTCTTGTGTTTTGTTCCAACTTTGGAGTACTTTCTATACACTTTCTTGGACTAACCTATTAACAAGAGCCATAGTGCCAGCTTCCTGTTTTCTGCTATTTTTGGTTCTAGGAA
The DNA here is from genome assembly GCA_910589775.1 of Avena eriantha. Lineage (NCBI taxonomy): Eukaryota > Viridiplantae > Streptophyta > Magnoliopsida > Poales > Poaceae > Avena > Avena eriantha. Next base: position 187,208,779 of record OU342744.1, read on the forward strand.
AGTCAAAAAATGAATATTCTCAGAATTGGACAGGATAAAAGCAAAAGTCAGTTTTTCAGCGAGGGACACCCGGAGCCAGAATACGAGACAAAGAGGGTCCAGGGGGCCGCCACACCACCTGGCAGCGTGGCCTAGCCTGGACCGCTCTAGGGGGTGGTCTGGCCGCCCTAGGCACCCCCTCGGCCTCCCCTTTCACCTATACGTTGCCTCCGATACAGAAACCCTAAGTACCCAATCAAAATTCCACGAAAGAGTCTGTGGCCGCCGTCATCTCCATCCCTAGATCGGGAGGGATCTAACGCTCTTCTCGGCACCCTGCCGGAGAGGGGATTTCACCCTGGAGGCCTTCATCATCATGCAAGCCTCCGGTGTGATGCGTGAGTAGTTCATCTCTGGACTACGGGTCCATGTAGTAGCTAGATGGCCGGTTCTCCTCCTTTGTGCTATCATGTTTAGATCTTGTGAGCTCCATTCATGATCAAGATCATCCATTTGTAATTCCTACATGTTGTGTTTGCGGGGATCTGATGGATATTGAGATGCTATTTCAGATTGATTATTGATTCTATCATGTCTTTGTTATTTGTAATCTTGCATGCTTTCCGTTGTTAGTAACTATCTTGGCCAAGTAGATGCTAGAAACACCAAGAGTTAGTATTTATGCTCGATAGTGGGTTCATGCCTCTAGTAATCTGGGGAAGTGACAGAAATCTCTAAGGTACTATATGTGATGTTGCTACTAGGGAGAAAACAACAATCATTTGTTCATAGAACAATCGTATTGTTTACTTTACACGCAATGCGTAATGCAATTATCCGTTGCTTGCAATTATCCAAGGATTGAGCCAGGTATAGCGAGTATGAGTAATGACTAATCTGCAGGTTGGGAACCCTAGTGACAAAAGGGGTAGTACGGCTGTATGTGAGGGATTTACTTGGGATTAACGGTGATGTCACTATGCATATCATTAGTTCTCTTTCTTCTATGGATGAGACTAGTAGGTTATTGCTATAAGCGATTGCGGAGGCAATAGCAATTGTGGATGCACTGCCCACATATAATTTATCTTGCTCTAACAATTACATGCATACTGTATCTTTATCTTTTATTCCCATCAAATGTTTTGCATAGCTACAGGTGAAACCAAACGCCCTAGGCCCTCTCTCTCCATCATCGACAACAACAAAAGATGCAAACTCTTGGTCTGGTAAAAACACAAAAGGAATTCTTCCGAAGGTCCGTTAAAGTAACTTCACTATACATGTCCTTCCCGAGGATTCAATAAACCTAAGTCTACTAGGGAAAAAGAGTTATACTACATCCGTAATTCAGATCGAAGGTATCACCCCGATGCTAGGTGATGACCCACAAGTATAGGAGGTGTATTGCAGTATATTCGAGGGAAGTGAAACCGAAGTTTTTGATTCGACACAAGGGGAGCCAAAGAATATTTATAAGCCTTAACAACTGAGTTGTCAATTTAGCTGCACCTGGAAACAATCTTGCTCACAGCAGTTTATCAGTAGCAACAATTTTGTATTAGCAATAGTAGAGTAATAGCAGTAGTAAAAGTAAAGACAGTAGTAACAATTGCAGTAAATAGTAGGATTAAAGCGCGGTAGGCATAGGGATGGATGGATGGGCATTGCATGGACAAGACAATTCACATGGCAATCAAGACATAGGGCATTTGCAGATAAATAAGATAAAGCATCCAAGAACTAAATAATTATAGCCATGTGTTCCATATATAGTCATACGTGCTCGCAATGAGAACTTGTACAACATCTTTTGTCCTGCCAGCCCGTTTGCAGCGGGGCCTCAAGGGAACTAATGACAATTAAGATGCTACTTTTAATAGAGCACCATAGCAAAGCATTAACACTCCATGAACACATGTGATCCTCACATCAAAGCCATTCCCTCCGGTTATCCCGATTGCTGTCACTTCGGGGCCTTGTTCTGGACAACAATGTGTGTATACAATTTGCAGGTAAGACCATAAACAATACTATCATAATGAATCAATAACATGTTCAGATCTGAAATCATGGCACTCGGGCCCTAGTAACAAGCATTAAGCATAACAAGTTGCAACAAAGTCAAAAAAGCACTAATAAAAGATACTAGGCACCATGCCCTAACAATCTGATGCCATTACATGAACGATCTCATCCAATCCCTACCATCCCCATAGCCTACAGTGGGGGATTACTCACTCATGGATGGGGGAAACATGGATGGTCAGTGGAGAAGTGATGGTGATGATGATGGCGATGATCACCTCCAATTCCTCGTCCTGGCAGGGTGCTAGAACAGAGTTTCTGGTTCCGAATCGCGGAATCTGGTGGTGGCGGCATAGCAGAACTCTTTCTGGAAAAACGTCGAACCCCCCTTGGTTTTTAGGTCAAGAGGCAACTTATAGGCGAAGAGGGAGGCCGAGGGGGCAGCCGAGGCTGCCACACCATCCCCAGGCGTGGCCTGGCCTGGCCCGCGTGGCCAGGTGGTGTGGGCCCCTCGTGGCCCTACTCCGTCTCGTCTTCTGGCTCCGTGAGTCTTCTGGTGAAATAGGATTTTTGGCATATTTTCCGGGATTTTTCCTGATAGTTGATTTTCTGCACAAAAACTAGACACCAAGGTAATTCTGCTGAAAACAGCATCAGTCTGTGTTAGTTGTACCCCAAATCACACAAGTTTAGAGGAAAAACAATAGCAAAATTGTTCGGGAAAGTAGATACGTTTTGGACGTATCAACTCCCCCCAAGCTTATCTTATTGCTTGTCCTCAAGCAATTCAGTTGAAAACTGAGTGCAATAAAAGAAACTTTCACGAACACATTTGCTTCATAAGATGTATATATTCTCAGCATATGATCAACTACTCAGGCAATTCATAATAAATAGTTTGCAACTAAGTTTACTTAATAGTCATTGCAAGCTATGAAGAGCTTCTAACTCAAAAATAATAAGTGGCATGAAACATAAACATAAGCAACATTGGAATGCTCATAAAAATGTATGATAGAGTGGTATCTCTCTTTCCTTTGATTGTAGAGCAAACATAAATGCCAAAGCACCTCTGAAGTTCAAGTGAAGACTAGAAGTAAAGATATCAAAGATACAAGCATCAAAGTCATAACACAATTAATCAAGTTTTGATACAAGCACATTACAATAAGAATGACAACTATGCTCTCAAGAAAGTGCTCATAGAATGGGTGGTCACTCAACAAGGAAATTAAAAACGTTTTGAAAAGTTTGAACGGCTTCCAAATGCTGAAAGTATGGTACTCGTTAGATTTGAGCTCTCATTGCCCCTATCATAAGCATCTTTAAATGGTTAAGGTGAAAGTGAGGTCCAATCTGAGTTATATGCTTGATAGACTATAAACTGGAAATCTCATGTCCCTTGAGTACGAGGGCCGCTCCTCATGCTACTCAACTTTAGTCACCGGTAAGTTCTTGTCATATTAAATACGTGTGTATCATAGAGAACCGCCAACGGGGTACCCCTTGCCCGATGATACGGAAGAATCCCCATATCAAAATGACAAGGCAATCAGACAACGAGTATCTCAGCAATCTCCTTATTTACCATGGGAAAATGGTGCTTTTTTCTCTCTTTCCTCTTTTCTCATATCTCTTTTTTTTTCTTTTTTTCTCAATAGCTATCTCTTTTTTTATAAGAAGAATGCTTCATAGATACTCATTATGGTTACGCTGCAGGTTTCCACCATGATTAGGCATGGATTAGACCGGCGGCCCAGGCGTTTCTGTAACACACATACATAACTCCATGGACTTACAAGCTCCCATTTTATTTCACACCGACGACATTCGCAAACAAAAGAGCATGATATCAACTGGGTATATATTTACAGGCGTTGAAAGCGTTCCCCGTGACAACACAATTCTGCTAATCTCCAACCTATAATTTGCAAGCATATAACTTTCATGGACAGTCACAATGGTGCAGGTTGATTAAGTGCAAGACATAAAGTGTGCCATCAAGTTCGTGAGAGCTTTACTAACTAACTTTCTCATAACAAGCAAAAAATTTATTCGGAAGAAAACAAGGCATATTGAATATGCACGGAACAACAAATGATGCTAATAGGTAGGTATGGTGGACACTTTTGGCAATATTGGTTTTGGGGAATTGGAAACACGAGTAGAGCTCATACTCAATGCAAGTGGAGGCTAGCAATAGTAAGGGAGCGACAAATGAGAGATCAATAACTGTCATAATCATGCTTGCAACAAAACAGAACTAATCATGGCCTGAATGTGATTCAAGACTCCTGAGGCAAAATAATTCATCGAGGCTTAACTGATTTTTGTTTGAGTCATATGCATGCATTAGCATGTGCCAAGTCGATTCAAGTGAAACATTCAGAGGAGGATACCACAGTGTCATACCAAGTTATGAATAGAGCAATACAAGCAAACATTCATATGCCATGCTACAAACTATTAGCAAGTTGTAGTTAATCATAAGAAAGAAAGAACTACTAAGCATCCATAAATAACATACACCCTACATGAACAGACTAAGCATGCCCACAATGATGAGTATATGTACCAAAATGAAAACAAATAGAGTTCGTTACCAGCCTCTTACCACACCTCAAGTTGTCATTAATCCTCATTATTGCCCTTCACTTGTGTGGCTTGAATAATAACATGAAACCAAATTCCACTGAGGACTGCTGAACCCTGCAACAACTTCACAAAACCAAAGAATAACAACAAATATTTTTGGTGTTTTTAATTTTCAAAGGCAAGAACAAAAAGGAAAAATAAGCAAAATCTTTTTGGGTTTTTCGAATAATTAATACAAAGCCAAAAGGAAAAGGCAAACCAAGGCAAAAAGTAGAAGAAGCAAAGAAAGAGAAACAACAAAAATATTTTTGGTCTTTTTGTGTTTTAGAAAGCAAAAGTAAAGAAAGAATGAAAAATAAAAAGAGAACGAAACATGAATATACAAAGTACGGACGAAACATGATATGGAGATGAGTGTGATGTCGGTGTACCTCCCCCCAAGCTTAGGATTTTGGCCTAAGTGGATATCAATCCCAAGCTAGCCCAGATGGAGCACCTCCGTAGTACGGCGAGGAGGTACCCTCGTCCTGGTATGAGCTCGAGGACGCCCCACCGTAGTGCATAGAGTAGTCGTAAGAAGGCACATCCTCCCGGTGCTGCCTGTGGAAACCAAGCAGGCGGAGCTGGTCGTCTACCTCCTCCTTGGAACGCGACCACGGTCTCCTGTGAACACTAAACAAATTAGATTGCGGCAAAGGAATCTCCCTTTCATCCCTGTCAGTAAACAACATCCTGTATACTAAACTGTCCGTATCAGAGTCAGTAGTGACGGGTGATGTGTTTTCATGGCATCAAGATCAAGCCTTTGTGGTGCCAATATAGTTTCATTAGGATCCACAGAAAGCTCTAACGCAGTAACCATACGTGAAGCAATAATGCCCCCATAAATAGGTCCCCTAGAAGCTAGGCGACGAGCAATGAGAGAGCCAAGATTGTACCGAGTATCATTATTAAGTGTAGCAGTGAGGAAGGCTAAATGGTTATTGGAGATATTACTTGTATCCTCCCTACCAAGAATGCTAGTAGCAAGATAATAAGCAAAGTATCTAAGAGCTCGGAGTTGGATGTTTCTTATCTTCCCGTGCTGAGCTATGCGGTCATCGTCATTTATCACACTTCGATAGAGTTCCAGCAAATCAGCGGCTCGCCCTTGGATCTTCTTCACGGTCCTCGTCATGCCTATACCTATAATGCTGCAAAATCTTTCCAACGACATGGTAATAGGCAGATTATAAATTCTAAAAGAAACAGTTGACTGATAGGGGGTGTTAGTGAAAACGAAAATCTCAACGAAAGTTTTATTGAGCACGACATATTACTCACTCTCATCTTCCATGTATGAGGTCAAACCGACCCTCTGAACCAGTAGTAAGAAATCATCGAGGATCCCTGCAGCTTGCGAGAAGGTATAACAAGGAAAAGTAGATGGGTGAGCATCCCCTCATCTCCTTCATTGCCAAAGCGTGGTGCAATGAGATCTTCATTGTACGAAGGCCTAAACTAAGAGGCTGATCTTGAGGGCCTTGACCTCCTAGGTGTGTCCCTCTCAAATATTTCTCCAATTGTGTGGTTGTTCATCTTTGATATTCTCAAATTTAAACATCCATTACACTAGTGATTGCAAAGTGAATACATAATGAAGAGAACTACTCATAGGGACTTGTAAGAGGCCTAAACATGCATCAAAACAATATCTCTAAGCATTGAACAAGCTTACAAGCTCTCATAACCTGTCACCTACAGCAGCAAAATACTCAAGATATAAACCACTAATCACAAATCTAATTGGACAAGCGGAGGAGTTACATACCAGAGAACAAATTCTCCAAATTTCAGCAGCAAAGATGGGCTGAGCAAGGAGATCGAAAAATCATGGGCAAGAATAGCAAGAACGCGATTTCGAGCAAAGAATTGATGTTTTCTCGGGAGAGAGAAAGAAGTGGGAAGTGAGAGAGTGAGTGGAGGGCCAGCGGTGGCCCACACCATGGCCAGGCGTGCCCCTGGGCTGGCCGCGCCACCAGGTGGTGTGCCTGCCTGGTGGGCCCCCTGGTACTCTCCAGGCACTTCTCTGCCCCTTTTTTCACGTAAAAATTTAATATGAATTTTCTGGAATTTTTTGAGACACTTTATTTTTGAGCAATTTTCAGGTATAGATGAATGATTTTCTGACAAAGATTTTTTCGGAAAGATGCAAAAGCAAAACAAATCTAAAACTTCAGAAGTTCTAAGACACTCTAATATGCAAGCAACTAGCGAAAGAAAAGTAAACTAAGCGAAAGCAAAAACTAAAATGGATAGAATAGAAGTAAGCGGAGATAATCATGGTGAAAACCTTGTTTTGTTCATTAAAATCCCTTTGTTTACAAGGTTGATCAGGTCTTGTTACCAAAACAATTTTATATGAAACAAACCTTTGTATTCCACTAATGATTATGTTACCTCAACCTTGATAGCAATGGTCCCAATCATAATAGTTTCATATTTTTCTCGTGGTATGGGACAATATATTTCTCCAACTTGGATGCCCTCAACATGTTCAATTGAATTTAAGCCATACGTCCTATCAATCTTCTTCGGGAAATAGACTGTATGCTCCGTGTCATTAACATTAAAAGTCACCTTTCCTTGATTACAATTAATAACAGCTCCTGCAGTATTAAGAAAAGGTCTTCCAAGAATAATAGACATATTATCATCTTCAGGCATTTCAAGCACAACAAAATCAATTAATATCAAGCAATTATGAGCCACTTGAACAGGTACATCCTCACATATACCAATGATACATTGTAAATGTATCTATAATTTTTTATGTTCCATGCTTGGTTTTATCCACTTTCTTGTGTTTTGTCCACACTTTGGAGTACTTTTCATATGATTTCTTGGACTTACATATTAACAAGAGCCACAGTGCCAGCTGCCTGTTTTCTGCTATTTTTGGTTCCAGGAAAGTTAGAAAATGAATATTCTCGGAATTGGATGGGACAAAAGCCAAAGTGCCTATTTTTCCAGAAGTCATCAGATGCCAGAATACGAGACGGAGAAGGGCCAGAGGGCGGCCACACCATCTGGCCGCGCGGCCAGGCTTCGCCCGCGCCAGGGGTGGAGTGGCCAGCCCAGGCACCCCCTCGGCCTCTCCTTCCGCCTATAAGATGCCCTCGGGACGAAAACCCTAAGGGCCTGATCAAAAATCCACGAAAGAGTCTGTAGCCACCGTCATCTCCATACGTAGATCGGGAGGGATCTGAAGCTCTTCCTGGCACCCTGCCGGAGAGGGGAATTCACCCTGGAGGCCTTCTTCATCACCATGCAAGCCTCCGGTGGGATGCGTGAGTAGTTCATCCTTGGACTACGGATCCATGTAGTAGCTAGATGGCTGGTTCTCCTCCTTTGTGCTTTCATGTCTAGATCTTGTGAGCTCCGTTCATGATCAAGATCATCTATTTGTAATTCTGCATGTTGTGTTTGCAGGGATCCGATGGATATGGAGATGCTATTTCAGATTGATTTTTGATTCTATCATGTCTTTGTTATTTGTGATCTTGCATGCTTTCCGTTGTTAGTAGCTAGCTTGGCTAAGTAGATGCTAGCAACTCCAAGAGTTAGTATTTATGCTCGATAGTGGGTTCACGCCTCTGGTAATCTGGGGAAGTGACAGAAATCTCTAAGGTACTAGATGTGTTGTTGCTACTAGGGAGAAAATAACAATCCTTTGTTCATAGAACAATCGTATTGTTTACTTTACATGCAATTCATAAAGCAATAATTTGTTGCTTGCAACTTAATACTGGAGGGGGTTCGGATGATAACCTGAAGGTGGATTATTAGTCATAGATGCAGTTGGATGGCGGTCTATGTATAATGTTGTAATGCCCAATCAAGTTTCAAAGGAGTCAAGATGATTAGTATATGCATGTATTGCTTTCTCGATGTTTGTCAATTATCCCGCTGTAATTTGTTCACCCAGCATGTTATCTATCTTAAGGAGAGCCACCTCTAGTGAACTATGGATCCCGGTCCTTTTCTTTACATACAATCTATAAACTGTTTACTGCTTTGTGTTTACTTTCTGCAAACTTTTACTTCCTTCCATTCGTTACGTTTAATCCTTTGTTTTCAGCAAAACACGGTGAGATTGACAACCTCATCGCAAGTTGGGGACATAGTTATGTGGTTGTGTTGTGCAGGTCTCCACGTTGCTACTAGCACCGGTAGTGCGCCCTGCCAAGGCTCAGCTAGCAACACCTTTGGGGTGTTTCCATGCTCCTACTAGTTCGATTAAACCTTGGTTTCATAACTGAGGGAAACTTGTTGTTGTGCTCATCATACCCTCCTCTTGGGGTTCCCAACGAGCTCTACATCAACATTGAGCCATCAAGCATTTTTCTGGCGCTGTTGCCGGGGAGTCAAGGACATTTTCACAAGGGAGTCCCTCATAACCAATCTCTTTACTTTGTTATTTTTGTTTTGCTTAGTTTCTTTTTGCTTTGTTTGCTTGTTTCTTTATCAAAAACACACAAAAATTAATTTTACTAGTTATCAAAAACACAAAAAATGACTACTCTTGAAAACACTAAGTTGTGTGACTTCACTAGCACCAACAACAATGATTTTATGAGCACACCTATAGCTCCACCTGTGCTTGAAGATACTTTCTTTGAGATAAAACCTGCTTTACTCAATCTTGTTATGAGAGAAAAAATTTCTGGTGTTGGTAGTGAAGATGCTGCTGCCCATCTAAATAACTTTGTTGAACTTTGTGAGATGCAAAAGCATAGGGATATAGATGGTGACATCATTAAGCTGAAATTGTTTCCTTTCTCTTTGAGGGGAAAAGCTAAAGAATGCTTGAATTCCTTAACTAAGAATAGTATTGATTCTTGGACTAAGTGCAAAGATGCTTTCATTGGAAAATATTATCCTCCTGCTAAGATTATATATGAGAAGTGAAATAATGAAGTTTAAACAATGTGATAATGAACATGTTGCTCACGCTTGGGAAAGAATGAAATCTTTGGTAAAGAATTATCCCACTTATGGACTGACTGCTTGGATGATCATCCAAACTTTTTATGCAGGATTGAACTATTCTTCAAGGAACCTATTGGATTCTGCTGCTGGAGGTACCTTTATGACCATCACTTTGGGTGCTGCAACAAAAGTTCTGGACAATATGATGGTTAATTATTCTGAATGGCATACTGAGAGAGCTCCACAAGGTAGGAAGGTAAATTCTGTTGAGGAAACCTCCTCCTTGAGTGATCAGATTTATATTATTATGTATATGTTTGTTAATGGGAAAGCCCATATTGATCCAAATAATGTTCCTTTAGCCTCTTTGGTTGCTCAAGAAGAGCAAGTTGATGTGAACTTCAGAAGAAATAATAATTTTGGCAATAATGCTTATAGGAATAATTTTGGTAACAACAATTATAAGCCATATCCTCCCAATAATGGTAATGCTTATGGAAGTTCCTACAACAATAATAGGAGTGCTCCCTCTGAACTTGAAGTTATGCTTAAAGACTTTATTAGTAAACAAACTGCTTTCAATAAAACTATTGAGGAAAAACTCTCTAATGCTGAAAGAAATATAGCATCTTTGGCTGAAGCTCAATCTTCTTTGAATAAAATGGCTGCTAAACCTGAAACTAATGAGAATCCCTTTGCAGATACTAATGCCATACAAGTAAGAATTGATGAAAATCTTAGACTATTAGCTGAATTACATGCTAAGTGGGAAAGAGAAGATGAAATTGCTAGAAACACTAGTGTTTCTACTATTACCACCACTAGTGTTGAGGCTAGTAATAGTTCTACTACTTTAGATGATAAAGTTGATTTTAATCTTGATGGTTGCAACATCTCTAAAGTTATTAAGTTCCTACAAAAGCTTGCAAAAAGTCCTAATGCTAGTGCTATGAACATGGCCTTTACAAAACACATTACAGATGCTCTCATAAAGATTAAATAAGAAAAGATGAAACATAAAGCTTCTATTCCTATAAAATAAGAAGATGGTTGGGAACCCATCATTAATATGAAAGTAAATGACTGTGATTTCAAAGCTTTATGTGATCTTGATAGTAGTGTTTCTATTATGCCTAGAAGGATTTATGATATGCTTGATTTGCCTCCACTTGAAGATTGTTATTTGAATGTCCCACTTGATGATAATGCTAAAAAGAAGCTCATGGGGAGTCTTAATGATGTTCTTATTATGGTTAACAATGCCTATGTCCCCGTTGATTTCTATGTTTTGGATGTTGAATGCAATGCTTCTTGTCCTATTACTTTGGGAAGACCTTTTCTTAGAATTATTGGTGCCATTATTGATATGAAAGAAGGCACCATTAAATATCAAATCCCACTCAAGAAAGGTATATAACACTTCCCTAAGAAGAGAGAGAATATTTCTTTTTCTTCTCCTATGAAAACAAAATTTGGTCTTAATGCTTCTTCATTTGAGAATACTTGATCCTTTTTCTTGCTTCTTATGCCTAACTGAAAGGCGTTAAAAAAAGTACTTATTGGGAGATAACCCAAAAGTTTTAGATGAGTCTTGGAAGTTATTATTTCTGTAATAACCTCTCCTTATCCTTTTTATTTGCTTTTTGTGCCAAGAGTAACCTCTAATGAGAGAGAAGTAATGATTGGGAAAGTTGCTGTCCCGAAACAGATTTCTGTGCTTCACCGTAAAAATTCCTGTAAAATCTCTGAACGTCTTTTTGAGGCATGAATGTTTTTTCTTCTGCCCCAGGTTGTTATCTAACTTTCTTTAGTTCAGCACTTTTTGATTTGAGCAACAGAAGGTCTTCGAAAAAATTCGTCTTTACCTGCTGGTCTGTTTTGACAGATTTCTGCCATTTTCTGCATTTGCTTCTTGTTGGTTCCTTTTTGGGTTCTTTTGGGGAATTGAGCTTTTTGAGGGAAGTGATACAGTAGCTCGTGTTCTAATGGAAGTTTATTTGGTGTTAGAACTGAACCTTAAGACTTATTTATCTTGAGTGCACTAATGTTGCTAATAAAGATTGTGTGGAGTTTTGTATGAAGGAAAAATTTCAGGTGTATGGAAGGAATGAGTAATGAGATGAAGGATGGACTAAAGCTCAAGCTTGGGGATGCCACACGTGTCACCCCAAGAAATATCCAAAAAGTACAAGCGTCAAAGCTTGTGGATGCCCAAGGCATCCCCTTCTTCATCAATAAAAATCCCAGGTTTCTTCCAAACGCTTCATTTTTATTGATTCATGCATAGTTGTGTTGTTCTTGGAGCGTCTTATTTTTCGTTTTCATTTTGGTTTTTTGTTTGCTTGGTTTGCTTAGTTTTCTGAATAAATTCATTGGACCCCCTCTTTCATACGTTGGTTTTCAAATAGTTTGGTTTGGTTTGGAAAAGAGTAGGAAAGTTCATGCTTATGTTGTAAAAAGAGCTCGTTTTTTACGGTGGTCTATGCTTTGTCATGCCATGCTTGATATTTTTTTGGCTTTATGCTTAGTATTCTTTGTTGTAGCATGACTTGTTATAAACAATTGAGATTGCTTAATGTGCCTTGGATGAATCATGCATTGTTTTAGCATATTAAAGCATAGTATATTGGTATTCTCCTTTGATGCTTTATTTGGGTTAACTTGGCACATGCTCACACCATGTTATGACTATCTCAAGTCACCATAGCCTTTATTATCCTTTAGTTTTAAACTTGTAGTATCACTTTATGCTTTGATCAATGATGTTTTGTCGCTCTGCATGATTATGGCCATTATTGCTCTCTTAGTTTGTCGCTCCCAGTCTTTTGCTAGCCTCCACAACCAAGATGAGTTCCACTCATGCATCCAACTCCCTAAACCAAGTTATTCCATAGAGTCCACCATACCTACCTATTAGCTTATGCTATTCCAAGTATATTCATGCTTTTGTTTACCTTCCAAATTAAACTTGTTATTAGAAAACTAGTGATTAAAGCTCTCACGAACTTGATGGCACACTTTACTTTTTGCCCTTAATAAACTTGAACCATTGTGTCGTCTATGTTGTATATGCTTGCACTTATTTGTTGGGAATTAGCAGAACCATGCTTTCATGGGGAACTCTTTCAATATTGCACTTGGTACTTGTACCTAGTTGATATCTTGCTCTTTTGTATATGGATGTCGTCGATGTGAAATGAAAGGGGAGGTTGTAAGTCCATGGAGTTATGTATATGTGTTAGAGAAACACCTGGGCTGCTGGTCTAATCCATGCTGACATGGTGGAAACCTGCAGCGTAACCATAATGAGTTGTCTATGAAGCATTCTTCTTATAAAAAAGAGTCCTATATTGAGAAGAAAAGAGAAAGAGAAAAAAAAGATATTATGAAAAGAGGAAAGAGAGAAAAAAAGCACCATATTCCCATGGTAAATAAGAAGATTGTTGAGATGCTCGTTGTCTGCTTGCCTTGTCATTTTGATATGGGGATTCTTCCATATCATCGGGCAAGGGGTACCTTGTTGGCGGTTCTCTATGATACACATATACTTACAATGACAAGAACTTACCGGTGACTAAACTTAAGTAGTATGAGGAGCGGCCCTCGTATACAAGGGACATGAGATTTCTAACTTATACTTCGTCAAGCATGTACACCATAGTTTGTTCACTTTAACCTTAATCACTTCAAGATGCTTATGATAGGGGCAATGAGAGCTGAAAGCTAGAAGTACCATAATTTTTGGAAGCTCTTTATGAGACTTGAATCCCTGCTTCCTTCTATGAAGACCTTTCTTTCACCATTATATTGAGTCTCCACCTTCTACCTTTATGCACCTACTTTGAGAGCATAGTAGCCATTCTTAGTTCTATGTGCATTGTCCCAAGAATAGTTGATTGATACATAACTTGATATTTCTTGTTATAAACTATTTGTATCTAGTCACTCTTATGAACTTTGAAGGTATCCTATGCATTTATATTTGCTACTCTATGAGGGACAAGCTGAATACTATTATGCTATGTTTTCTTTATGTGAAACAAACAAACGTCTTGCAAAACATTGTTATTCATGAATCTTTTATTTGTGCCTTTTCATGTTGCATCATAGTTTCTTTGTCTTATTGCTAGAACTTTGTGTTTCATGTTATGATTGAAGTACTATGATCCCAGCTTTGAATATCTTACAAATACTTTGATCAAGTCTTTGATGGTGCATGTCACCTCAAAAATTATTCTTTCTTTTTATCACTTACCTCCTCGAGGACGAGCAGGAGTTAAGCTTGGGGATGTTGATACATTGTAAATGTATCTATAATTTTTGATGTTCCATGCTTGGTTTTATCCACTTTCTTGTGTTTTTTCCACACTTCGGAGTACTTTTCATATGATTTCTTGGACTAAACTATTAACAAGAGCCACAATGCCAGCTGCCTATTTTCTGCTGTTTTTGGTTCCAGGAAAGTCAGAAAATGAATATTCTCGGAATTTGACGGGACAAAAGCCAAAGTGCCTATTTTTCCGGAAGTCATCAGATGCCAGAATACGAGACGAAGAAGGGCCAGAGGGCAGCCACACCACCTGGCCGCGCGGCCAGGCTTGGCCCGCGCCAGGGGGTGGTGTGCCCAGCCCAGGCACCCCTCGGCCTCTCCTTCCGCCTAGAAGATGCCCTCGGGACGAAAACCCTAAGGGCCTGATCAAAAATCCACGAAAGAGTCTGTAGCCACCGTCATCTCCATCCCTAGATCGGGAGGGATCTGAAGCTCTTCTTCATCACCATGCAAGCCTCCGGTGTGATGCGTGAGTAGTTCATCCTTGGACTACGGATCCATGTAGTAGCTAGATGGCTGGTTCTCCTCCTTTGTGCTTTCATGTCTAGATCTTGTGAGCTCCGTTCATGATCAAGATCATCTATTTGTAATTCTGCATGTTGTGTTTGCAGGGATCCGATGAATATTGAGATGCTATTTCAGATTGATTATTGATTCTATCATGTCTTTGTTATTTGTGATCTTGCATGCTTTCCGTTGTTAGTAGCTATCTTGGCCAAGTAGATGCTAGCAACTCCAAGAGTTAGTATTTATGCTCGATAGTGGGTTCATGCCTCTGGTAATCTGGGGAAGTGACAGAAATCTCTAAGGTACTAGATGTGCTGTTGCTACTAGGGAGAAAACAACAATCCTTTGTTCATAGAACAATCGTATTGTTTACTTTCCACGCAATTCGTAAAGAAATAATTTGTTGCTTGCAACTTAATACTGGAGGGGGTTCGGATGATAACCTAAAGGTGGATTATTAGTCATAGATGTAGTTGGATGGTGGTCTATGTATAATGTTGTAATGCCCAATCAAGTTTCAAAGGAGTCAAGATGATTAGTATATGCATGTATTGCTTTCTCGATGTTTGTCAATTGCCCCGTTGTAATTTGTTCACCCAGCATGTTATCTATCTTAAGGAGAGCCACCTCTAGTGAACTATGGATCCTGGTCCTTTTCTTTACATACAATCTATAAATTGTTTACTGCTTTGTGTTTACTTTCTACAAACTTTTACTTCCATCCATTCGATACGTTTAATCCTTTGTTTTCAGCAAAACACGGGGAGATTGACAACCTCATCTCATGTTGGGGACAGAGTTCTGTGGTTGTGTTGTGAAGGTATCCACGTTGCTACTAGCACCGGTAGTGCGCCCTACCAAGGCTCAGCTAGCAACACCTTTGGGGTGTTTCCTTGCTCCTACTGGTTCGATTAAACCTTGGTTTCATAACTGAGGGAAACTTGTTGTTGTGCTCATCATACCTTCCTCTTGGGGTTCCAAACGAGCTCTACATCAACACTGAGCCATCAACCAACAGAAATAGTAGTAGATTTATCAGCCATTTGCAAAGATATATCAGTTGGTATTAGTTTTTCCAGTTGAAGTCTCTTGTAGAGAGAAAAAGGCATAACACTAACTCGTGCTCCCAAATCACACAAAGCAGTTCTAACATAACTATTTTTAATAGAGCAAGCAATAGTTGGAATCCCTGGGTCTCCAAGTGACGAGGGTTTAACTCATCAATGTCCATTGTTATGGACTTGGGTTTTGGAGAAGGAGGGAGCGCTGGAGACATCTATCGGCTAGCAAACAAGCACACAGGGGACTCAAAGATTTACCCAGGTTCAGGCCTCGTAGAGGTCCCTACTCCTGCTTGTCTGCTCGTGGAATTATCAAAGGAATCGAGGATTACAATGGTGCACAGATACAATATGGCGAGGGTTGTGGAAACTAGGGTTGTGTGTGTCCTCCTCGCCACCCCCTCCTAGCCTTTATATAGATAGGCCAGGTCTTGGGTAGCAGGTCGAGTCGGTTACAGGTTAGGGTTTTCCCCTTTGAACTCTCTATCTCTAGCTTCTTCTTGTTCTTCAAGCAATCGAGAGTCTGTAGGTTACTCGAGTTCTTCATTTGGGCCTTGGCGACACCATGGGCCTCTACGTATTCAGGCCATATATACCAAGCTCGAGTACCTGTAGGGTATACCCATGTCAGTAGCCCCCGAATGTCCAGTGGAATCGCAGATTCGACTGCAGACTTTATGAAGCCTTTCGACTGCTCTGTTTATGCCATAGGGATTGTTGATGTGCGTGCCTAATTTAACCGATGTATCGGTATCAGTTAACTACCTTAGGGTAAAACAACACCATCTACTCAAACTCGAGTCCCGGACTCGAATTCGGAAAAGTGCTGGTGTAATTCGACTCAAGCCGCGGAGGTCTTATAGGAGTCGAATTCCAGTATATGGGTGTGAGCACTCGACGCGTCCGTCAAGACATGTTCATCGTTCCTGTAGGCACAGATATATTTCTGGTAGTGTACAGCAAATGCGTTGCTAGGCCTTATTCAGGTATTATCTTCACGCTGTAAGCACGGCATCCGGAATTTTATCATCGTAGAGACAATTCGGGTGAGACGCAGTCTCTTTGTAGGGAAAAATCAAGAGGCGGTGTCGCCATAAGCTTCGAGTGTGGATGTTATCAACGCACAGTACTTTGTACAAATAATCATAGGGTGCACGACCAGCGCTCCCTATGGGAGTAGCCCCCGAGTGCCTTGTTGAGTCGAAGACTTAGGCAGGGACTAAAGAACTTTTGCGACTGCTGTCATCTTTCATTTGCTTGTTTTAGTCGAATTTGCTTCCAACGCTCCCTATGGTAGTAACCCATGTCCATAGTCGAACCGTGTTTCAAGTGGCTGGGTTTGCTTTGATTGTCCATGTTCCTGTAAAAGAAGAAGAGAAATCATAGGGTGCGAGACCAGCGCTCCCTATGGGAGTAGCCCCGAGTGCTTGGTGGAGTCGAAGACTCAAGCAAGGACTAAAGTAGTCAAAGTCTTTTGCTGCGTAGTTTTTGATGATGTCAGTGCTGACGATTTCATGACCTCAGTTGCCCGCGTGAGCGAGTTTGAAGGGACGTGACAAGCGGTGGGTCCCATTCCCTGACTCTGATTTGACCGGGCGTGCGTAATCTTTATTTTAACTGCGCCTCCTCGATTTCCGCACATAATGGGAGTAGTGGGGGACATTTCGCGCTTCAACTACTCCACGTGTCGAGCACGATGAACGCCACGCGTCTGGTAGGGTTTTTCTGAGCCGTTGGATTACATCTTCCAGGGGATAAGTAGCGATGCGGCGATGGTAAAATTCACATCTACTTCTTTTCATTCTTTGCTTCCATCGCCATTGCCGCTGCTCCTCTGATTCTTTGCGCTCTTTTTCCTCCGCGGCGCTGGACCAGCTCCACGCATTTCCCAACTACTTCCTCTGGTCACATCGCCGCCGCGGAATGGGGAAGAAAAAGGGAGGTGCTGCGGGCGATTCCGCTGCTACCACTGCTGCGATGAAGAAGAAGGGCGGCTCCGCCGCTGCGGGCACCAGCACTGACGCCGGCGGAAAGAAGAAGGGCGCGGGCACTCGCGTCACGAATGGCGCGTTGCGTCCATCTGTGATCTAGTTCTCAGAACTTCGTCTTCTTCGCCAAGACGGGGTTTTGTCGTCCGCTGTCGCCGACCCGCGCGTCCCTGGCGGCGAGGTCATCCCATCTCCTCCTGCCGGCTTTCGGGTGATGTTCCTAGCGTTCATCATTCGCGGCCTCTCGTTGCCCCTGCATCCTTTCTTCAGGGGCCTTCTTTGTTTTTACAGGCTCCAGCTCCATCAGCTGTCCCCCAATTCCATCCTCCACGTAGCTTCCTACATTACCCTTTGCGAGTGCTGGCTCGGAATTGAGCCGCACTTCGGCTTCTTCAAGCGCCTCTTCAAGTTGAAGCGACAATCGGCGTCTGGCTTCGTAGTCTACGATGTAGGCGGCTGCGGTATCACGTCGATCCATCTGCCATGTACTTCGGACTCGCACCCTTCGACCCCGCGGCGCTCCTGGAAGAATGTGATTATGCCCCGCGAGTCCGCGGAGACAGATGTACTGTACGAGCACGTTTGCGACCTCAAGAGTCGCATGGCCAAAGAGGAGGGAGGTTGCGCCATCATTCGCACATGGCTGCACTGTCGCGTCCAGCCCCTGCAGGCCAGAGTCCACCCCATGTTTCAGTGGGCCGGCGCGGACGATGTCACTCGCATATCTGCTGATGGCATGTCTGCGAGTGAGGTAGATAAAAGGGTTTGACTGGTCACCAAGTACACCGTCAAGGATATGCTCCCTAGTGAACCAGTCGTTCCTCCGTTCGATGCTTCTAACCCTCCTCCCGTGGTACAATTCTGCTACGTAGTAGCTTTGTTTGTTGATTGCTTCTTTGCCGTTCCTTGGCTTTGTGTTAAATTTGTTTTCTGTATGCAGGATTGGGCGGTGTCACGCTGTATGCCCCCTCTTCCCGAGGGGGTTATCCCTCGTGAAGCCTTGGAAGAGGACGAGTCAGAATCGACCGTCCCATCTGATGTGGAGGAGGAAGCATCGAACGGAGGTTGAGCGTGCTCCTTCCCCTCCATTGGCGGCCGAGTCCAGGCATAACTCATCCAGCTCTCCGCATGATGGGGGCATCGGATGGTTGCTCGGATGACTACTCATCAATCGACTTCGGAGTCATTGGAGGATCATGTAAGTGTAGCATATCTTCTTCTGATATTGCAGTTGAATTTAACTATGTCATCTACTGATCCTCTGGTGTTTTCCTTTTTTCGACAGCTCCTTGTGAAGGAAGCCGCTCACCTGGCGGAGCAGGTGCTTGCGATGGGTCGCCAGCACGCCATGCTGGATACGCGCTATCGCGTGGTGGAAAGTAAGTGCCAATTACTTCTTCTACTACTACATCGTTGTTATGCAGTCGACTGATAGTCTATCCTTTTTGTTTTGTTTTGCAGCTGAACATAATGCCCTTCTGCGCAACACCGCCACCATGGAAAAGACACTCGACATGGCTATGAAGAGCCACGATGAAGCAATCGCGGCGCGTGACGAGGCACAAAAGCGTGAAGAGGATCTGCGTGCCTCCATCACAGCTAGGGAGAAGTTGTTCGAAGAACAACTTTTCTCGATTGCCAAGGCTCTCTCAGGTACCTTGCTTGGATATCATTATTGTTCTCTGTTCGAATTTGTCGTTAGCGCTGACTTTCGTGCCCATGTGTGGGTTCTGTACAGATGCTGGCGATTTGATCTTTGACCCTCAGGCCCTCCGTCATGACGATGCCTTGGCGGGTGCTCTGTCAGCAGTCGAGGACCGCAGTCCCGCCGTTCAAGATATGCTCTCCAAGGCCAAGGGTGTGCTCAGTCGCCTACGGGAAGAGTTGGTGCCGAAGGCTGAGCTGGTTGAGAACATGGACGAGCTGGTGGAGTCTCTTGCCGGGGGTGTCCCTGCAAGCTTCAAGAACTCGCTCCGTACAGCTGGTGCGTCAATGTCACTCGCTATGGTGCAGGCCCATGGAGTCGAAGTTGATCCTGCAGCGGTCTCAAGGGCGATGCCCGTTAGCGCGGACGGCCAGCAGGTAGTCTTTACTCCTTTCGCGACTGCCTGTTGCAAGTATGGGCCACAGCTGATCAACATAGTTGCAATGTATTCTGAGGAGCTGCAGCGAGCCAAGAAGGGGGCAAAGGCTGCGGCGTCAGGGGCTGGCGGAAAGACAGTGGCATCTGATACCGCCACGGACTTGATGAGGCCCCCAAAGCCAAAGTCAAGTTGAAGAAACCAGTTGCTCCTCAGTAGCTTTGTAATAGTTGGATAGCTTATGTCTTTTGTCGAAAACATGCCTTTTGGCGAGTGTATCTGCTGATACTTTTTGCTAATCTTGAATGCACTCGAATCTTTTGTCTATGCATCGATTTGGTCTTCTTATTGCTTCTTGCTTGGCTTGTGATAGGGCACATCAAGTGATCCTTTGAGGGAACTTTAGGATTCGCCACCCCTTGATGACACTTTGGCACCGCCGCGTACAAGGGTGGATGAGCTGGCTCTTCTCTCGCGACTTCGTGATCGCGTGAAGCAGTTGGAGCGTGAATTGCCCGTACTCCGCGGTAATGCGGATGTATGGAAATCGAAGGCAGAGAAGGCCGCCGCCCGAGAACATTATCTGTTGGGGGAGGTGACGCAGCTGGGCGACCAATTTAAATGTTAGCTTGCTTACTCTTATCTTTTCCTTGTAGTCACTCGCAATGGTGTCTTGTCCTCACGCTTCCGTTTTTGCTTTGTATAGTTGTCAGTGCGCACCATCCGTGGGATGAGAAGGATAGGATTGCCATTCGCATGCATGACCTGACCCAAGAGCAACTTCAGGAGAGTGGATACTTCTAGGTGGATCATGATCGTGCAATCGCACTGGCGACCCTGCAGGATCGTGCGTCGCGAGTGCTGCACTTCCTGAAGAAGTCACAGTCATTCTTGAAGAACATTTATCGGACGATGTTTCCACTGGACGTTGCGCCATTGAGCCTGCTGGCCCTCCTTGCCAAGTTCCAAGACCTGACTGCGGTTCGCGAGTGTGTAAGACAGCAGTTGGTGGCTGGTGCCAAGGCCGTTCTGTCGCTGGTGCGACTGCATAGGCCTGATGTAGACGTTGCGGCAATTGCGGCTGGACCACCTGCGCCACCAGCGGGTTCTGCTTGGAATATGGTGCCGCACTATCAGGCGGTGGATCGCCCAGTAGAAGAGATCGTCGACTTCTTCGAGGAGCAAACCAACGTTCTCTTGTTGCAATAGTAGCTTAGTTTGTATCCTGCACATAAATGTACCAATATTGTAAAGTTCGTATATATGATGTGTATAATTGATTGTCGATGATGTATAAAGAGCTTGTTAGCATATATGTTTTGTGAGTGCGTTGGACTATGCGACTCCTTTTCGTTAGCCTGGCCATGCGCTTGTCTCAGTCCCTTGTCAACCTGTAAGGTGCGTTGCAACTGGGTTGATGTGTGTCAAGGGTTTCGATTGGTGTGCCAGCTACTCGGGATATCGTGTTTTAGTTCATAGAAAAGATGTGTATAGGGTGGCACAGCCCCTGAGTGGATAAGTTGCGAAAAAATAAAGGAGAACACAGAGTTTTGGGGCACTTAGCTTTATTTATTCGTGGGACAGTACGAAGTACAATGTGTGGCTAAGTAGCCTTATTTGCAATGCAAAAGTAAAAACGACTAAGGGTAGAAGCGTCGCAGCTGCGCGACGTTCCAGGCGTTGGAGTATGCGACCCCTGTCTCTAAATCTTTGAGGCGATAGGCGCCACCTGGGATTACTTCTGTAATCACGTATGGTCCTTCCTAGGGGGACTCGAGCTTGAGATGCCCTTGCTGCTTCAGTCGCAGGACCAGGTCGCCTTCGACGAAGGATCTGGGGCGTAGCCTCCTACTGTGGTAGTTGCGCAGGTTCTACTAGTAGATCGTTGATCTTTCTGCGGTGATTTCCCTTGCCTCGTCAAGGAGGTCGACAGAGTCTTCGAGTGCAAGGGTTGACTCCTGCTCGCTGTAAGCGACCACGCGTGGTGCTTTGTATTGTACCTCGGCGGGTAGCACCGCTTCAGCCCCGTGCACCATAAAGAACGGGGTGTAGCCTATAGCACCACGTTTGGAGTTGTGCGTAGGCTCCAGAGTACTGATTGTAGTTCATTTGGCCAGCAACCCACGGCTTGTTCGAGTGGCCGGAGGAGTCGCTTCTTGATGCCACCGCAGACGAGCCCGTTCGCCTTTTCGACCTGACTGTTGGTCTGTGGATGCGCTACCGAGGCGTAGCTAATGTTGATTCTCATATTCTCGCAGAATTCTTGGAACTCCTTGGATGTGAAGTTCGTCCCATTGTCTGTGATGATGCTATGTGGCACTCTGAAGCGGTAGACGATGGACTCGAAGAACTTGACTGCACTGTGTCCTGATTGATTGGTCACTGGCATGGCCTCTATCCACTTGGTGAACTTGTCGACTGCGACTAGAAGGTAGACGTAGCCTCCTCGTGTGGACTTGGGGAGCTTGCCGACCATGTCGAGTCCCCATTGCGCGAAGGGCTAGGCCAATGGAATTGGCCGGAGTTCTGCGCCAGGTGCGTGCGGCTTATCCGCGAATCACTGGCACGCGTTGCATTTCTAGACGATGTCCTTGGCGTCGCGCATGGCCATAGGCCAGTAGAATCCAGCTCGTAGAGCTTTGGCCACGAGGGCGCGACTGCCAACGTGGTGTTCGCAGGTGCCCTCATGGATGTCGAGGAGAACAGCTCTTCCATCGCCCGTGGAGACGCATCGTTGGAGTACCCTTGTGATGTTGTGCTTGTATAGTTCACCGTTGATATTAGCGAACGCCTTGGATCGTCGCACGATGTGCCGTGCATCAGTCGGATCATCCGGTAGCCTCTTGCTGAGGAGGTACGTGATGTACGACTGAGTCCAGGATGACTCGATCATCATGACGGTCATTGTTCCTTCGAGTCCTGTATCCAGCTCCAGGTCGTCGAGTGCCATTGGCTCATTGGGTGGCGTAGCCCCCGAGTCCGTCGCTGCGTTTGTTTTCTTTTCTGCGGCCTTTGGCTTGATGGAGCGTTCATATATGCGCTCGAGAAATACCCTAGGTGGTATGGGGGTGCAGGTGGAGCCTATGTTGGCGAGTGCGTCCGCCTCTTCATTGCTTTCGCGTCCTATGTGCCGCAGCTCACAACCGTCGAAATCCCCTTTCGAGTGTGTCGTAGAGGTCGCTGTAGGCGATCATGTTGTCGTTCAGTGCGTCGCACTCATGCATTGTTTGGTTGACGACCAGTTTGAAATCGTCGTATATAATGAGCCTCTTGGCGCTGCAGGCTTTTGTCATCCTCATCCCGTGTAGCAGGGTCTCGTATTCAGCTTCGTTGTTGGAGGCGGTGAACTGCATTCGCAGGATATATTTGAGCTTGTCCCCTAGAGCGATGTCAGTATGACACCTGCACCAGCTCCGTCCTTCCGCTTGGATCCATCGAAGTGCATTATCCAGAGGTAGGACATATCTGGTTTTTCGGGGAGCTGGTTCTCCATCCAGTGCACGAGAAAGTCAGGGAGAACTTGCGACTTGATTGCGTCGCGCTTTTCGTATGTGATGTCTCGTGGAGATAATTCGATTCCCCAAAGCGCGACTTGTCTTGTGGTGTCGGGGTTATTGAGGATATGTCCCAGCGGGGCGTCTATGACCACCACGATTGGGTGTTCCTGGAAGTGTGGTGCAGTCGCCGGGTAGTCATGAAGACATCGTACGCCAGCTTCTGGTAGTGCGGGTACGCTGTTTTGTTGGCATGAGGACCTCGCTGAGGTAGTAGACTGGGTGCTCTACCCCGTGGAACTTGTTTTCCTCGGCTCGTTCGACCACGAGCACTATGCTAACCACCTGGTTGGTGGCGGATATATATAGCAACAACGGTTCCCTTTCTCGTGGGGTCACCAGTACTGGCGAAGTGGATAGTAGGCGCTTGAGGTCTTCGAATGCTTCCTGCGCCTCATTGGTCCATTCGAACTTGTCAGCTTTGCGGAGGAGTTGGTAGAAGGGTAGTGCCTTTTCGCCCATTCAACTGATAAATCGACTGAGGGCCGCGATTCGCCCAGCCAGCTGCTGGACGCCCCTTATGTTTTTCGGTTTCTCCATGGCCAGTATGGCTTTTATTTTCTTCAGGTTTGCCTCGATTCCTCTTGCGGAGATGAGATACCCGAGTAGTTTCCCAGATGGTACGCCGAAGGCACATTTGTCCGGATTGATCTTGATCCGATAGCGGTCGAGGTTAGCGAAGGTTTCGCGCAAGTCATCAATTAGGGAGGCTTCCTCCTTGGTCTTGATTACTATGTCTTCGACATAGACTTGAATGTTGCGACCAAGTTGATTCTTGAGGCAAGCCTGCATGCACTGCTGGTAGGTGGCTCCTGCGTTTTTTAGCCCGAAGGGAATTGTGTTGTAGCAGAACACACCAAAGGGCGTTGTGAATGCTGTTTTTTCTTGATCTTCCTCCTTCATTCGAATCTGGTTATAGCCTGAGTAGGCGTCGAGGAAGCAGAGGCGCTCGCATCCCGCGGTGGAGTCGATGATCTGGTCGATTCGCGGTAACGGGAAGTGGTCCTTTGGAAAATGCTTATTCAAAGTGGTGAAGTCCATGCACATCCACAGGATATCCGTGTGGTACTAGCACCGTGTTGGCGAGCCCAGTGCTTTCCTTGATCTCGCGTATGAATTTGGCGTCGAGGAGTCTGTTGATCTCCATTCCGACTGCCTTTGCTCTTGGATCAGATAATAGCCGGATTGTTTGCTTGACTGGCCTTGCGTCTGGGTTGACGTTGAGTGCATGCTCAGTGAATTACCTGGGAACTCCTGACATGTCCGCTGGACACCAGGCAAAAATTTCCCAGTGCTCGCGGAGGAATTCGACGAGCGCGAGTTCCTATGCGGGACTCAAGTTGTTGGCGATGAGGGCCGTTTTGGCGGGATCCGATGGGTGGACCTGAACTTTCTTAGTGTGTAAAGATGAGTCGAAAGATAGGTTGGGCGAACTTGGCCAGCTCAAGGGAGGCAGAATGTTGTCTATCGACTCCTTTAGTCTACGAGTTCTTCCTACATGCCGAAGGACTTGGAAATTCTATTGAATTCACTGTTGCAACTGTCGGATCTCTCGAAGCTCCCGTTGACTGTGATGACACCATTGGGACCTGGCATTTTCATCTGCAGGTAGGCATAGTGTGGTACCACCATGAACCTAGCGAATGCGACATGCCCGAGGATGTAGTGGTACCGTGAGGGCCAGTCGACGACCTCCAAGTCGATGCGCTCACGCCGAAATTTTTTCGACGTGCCGAAGATGACGTCGAGGTTGATTTTGCCCAGGGAATACACGCCTTTTCCTAGGACGATGTCGTGGAATGTTGTGTTCGAGGCTTGTAAGCAAGTTGGAGGGATCCTCATTGCTCGCAAGGTAATCGCAAATATAAGGTTGATGCCGCTTCCGCCGTCCATGAAGACGCGGCTCATGTCGAAACCTCCGATTTGCGCCTCGAGTACAAGGGGAAAATGGCCTGGACGAGGTACTTGAGGCGGATGATCGCGTTTGTCGAAGGTGATGCAGGACTCACTTCTGCTGAGGTATTCAGTGGTAGATGGTGGCGAGTTTGTGGCCAAGTTGACTTGGTGAGTGATGGCCTTCTGCACCCTATTCGAGGGGCGTCCCTTTTGGATCATCATGGTACCCATGGCCCGTGGGTATGGTTCACCTCCCTGGTGCTGGTCCGGCGCAGCTGCATTTGGGGGTAGTCCAGGCGGTGGTGGTGGAGCACCATGTGCCACGGTGCCTGGAGCGGCTCTGTAGCCCCTTTCGACTGCATTGTGATTCATCCGAACCAGTCCCTCATGTAGTTTGAGGAACTCGCGGCAGTCCTTGAGGAGGTGGCTGGACTTCTTCTTTTCATCATGCTTGTCGATGTAGAAGTGCATAGTGCATGGCCCGGACAGTTTGTCTTCAATGGATGTTGCGGGTGCCTCATCACGATTGCGGCGTTGCCACACTTGCATGGTTTTCTCGGAGTCGCGGTATCCTCCGCTACGGTATCCACTATTGCGGTTATCGTCGCGTCTGTCGGTTGCAGCCGGCTGCAACCATGTTGACGTCGTTGCAGTCATCGTAGATGCGCATGCAGCGTTTGCCTCGGCGGTCGCGTCTACGCTCGAGCTCGACCTCATCGTCAGAGTGAGCGCAATTTTTCACCGAATCTTCTCCATCTGCCCAGCGATTCGCGATTTCATCAGGTGGTCGATGGTTTGGGGCTTTGAGCGGCCTAGCTCCTCCCTGAGCTCTATGCGACGCACGCCACCGTTGAATGCGTCAATCGCATGATCCTTCGAGATGTTCTCTGTGGAGTTCTTGATGATGTACCACCTTTGGATGTAGGAGCGTAGCGATTCACCCGATCTTTCCTGGCAGCATCTCAGTTCTTCGATTGATGCAGGCCGCTTGTATGTGCCCTTGAAGTTGCGCACGAAGCTGTAAACCAGATCTTTTCAACTGCGAATGGATCCGCGTGGGCGGTTGTTGAGCCATGCTCAGGCGGCGCCTTGCAGCTGTAGCTGTAAGCATTAGATGGCTGTACTTCGAATGCCGCTGTGGAGCCTGACGGAGGAGATGTGGTCCTCCAGCCAGATCTTCTAGTCCTGCAGGCCGTCAAACTTCAGGTTCTCTGACGGGAGTTTAAACCCCTTGGGCATTCGCTTTTTCCTGATGGCCTTGCTGAAGCATCTGGCGCCATAGAGCTCCACATCTTCTTCTTCCAAGTCACTCGACCGAGCACGTCGCGCCCTTGATTTGTCGATCTTGCGCTGCGTGAGGTCATCGTGCGCATCATAGTCTTGGTCGTGTTGCCATGAGCAGCGCCGTTGAGACAGGTCGTGACTGTCGTCGCTGGATGAGGGTGAGGAGTAGCGCTTTGCTAGCGCTTTGCCTTTTTTTGGCTCCGGTGTTGGCTCCTTGTCGAGGCAGCCTCGATTAGTCCCAAGCTCGCGATCGTAGATCGGTGCATGGCGGATCGGGGATCTTCAGCTGGCGGCTGGTTGTTGAGGAGGTACATGGTGGCTGTTGTCACCGCATCCTGCGGCGTCTTGGGGACCACATTGCCCCATGTATCGACTGTCATAGAGCTGAAGTCGAGGACTTTTGCAGCTTCTATGCGCTCTTGCTCGGTGAGGTGGGCCATCCGTGATCGCCTCTTGTTTGCGATGTACTCGTTGCCCTTTGAGGAGGATCCTTCGTGGGAGGAGATCCCAGCACGTCGAAGACTCGACTCATCTGCCGCCTTTTTGCGCACCTCGAGTTGCGCGATTGTTTGCACTTGGCACTTGAATTCTTCCTTCAGGAGCCAATGGTAGCCCATTAGTAGTTCTTGCGGAGATCCGAAGGGTAGAGGGTTGCCTCGTAAGGCATCACGGCAGCCAGCCCACTCTTGTTCGTTGAGGCTGATCACGACGCGTTCGCCGCTTTGCTCGTTTATTATAGTTGGAGGTTCGATTGCTCCTCCGTTGTTAACGGGGGTGCCGTTTCCACCGTTGCCGCCGTTAGGCAGGTCGGTTTTGTTACCACGGTTTCCCGTGTTGTCGCGGTTGGCGGAGGTGTCGCCCGTGTTGATGACGGCACACATGAAGTGATTGGGGAAGCTGCTACTCCCGCAACTCTCAGATCCGGAGCCGTAGGCCCCATCTTTAGTTGCCAAATCGCTCAGATCGGATTCGCGACTGCTGTCGTTGACCGTATTATCGACTATTGTCGGGGCGTTGAGCTCACTGAGGGTACCGATCGATGGAGGGAACCATGATGTTGGGGCAATCGATGGCACCGTCGGCTGGTTAGGCATGCGAAGCGTGCCCATCTAACCAACCTGGAAGTGGAAGCTCTCGATCGCTAGGCTGATTCCGTCGCCCACGGACTCGAAAGCCGGGCGAGTGGTCGGCGTCTAGACGGTGAAGTCGAACACACAGAAGAGCTGGCGAATCTCTGCTTTTGCGGAGTTGTAGATCGCGGTTGATGGGGCCGAAGAAGCCACAACATCAACACTCCCAATCCCCACAGACGACGCCAATTGACGAGGGTTTAACTCATCAATGTCCATTGTTATGGACTTGGGTTTTGGAGAAGGAGGGAGCGCTGGAGACATCTATCGGCTAGCAAACAAGCTCATAGGGGACTCGAAGATTGTCCCAGGTTCAGGCCTCGTAGAGGTCCCTACTCCTGCTTGTCTGCTCGTGGAATTATCAAAGGAATCGAGGATTACAATGGTGCGCCGATGCAATCTGGCGAGGGTTGTGGAAACTAGGGTTGCATGTGTCCTCCTCGCCACCCCCTCCTAGCCTTTATATAGAGAGGCCAGGTCTCGGGTAGCAGGCCGAGTCGGTTACAGGTTAGGGTTTTCCCCTTTGAACTTTCTATCTCTAGCTTCTTGTTCTTCAAGCAATCGAGAGTCCGTAGGTTACTCGAGTTCTTCATTTGGGTCTTGGCGACACCATGGGCCTCTACGTATTCAGGCCGTATATACCAAGCTCGAGTACCTGTAGGGTATACCCATGTCACCAAGTTTCTTAGGAACCTTACCATTAAAGGAATAATTGGCAAGCAAAGTAGAAATTTCTTCATTAGGGATCTTCCTTTTATTCTAAACAATATCCTTCATATACTTTGAATAAGGGGACAATTTAATAGCATCAGTCAAAGGAATTTGCAAAAATAAAGGTTGCATCCACTCACAAAACTTGTTATAGTGTTCATTTTCCTTTCACTTGTGTTTCTTATCAGGGAAAGGCATAGGTTTTTGGACCCAAGGCTCTCTTTCATTACCATGTTTCTTAGCAAGAGAATCTCCTTTAGTGTATTTAGTATTCTTAGTGTGCCTTTTGGGTTCTTCTTCAACTTTTCCGTTATAAAGAGCATCATTTTCTTCATTACCAGTTTCAGCATCAGAGACAGATATACTATTAGGATCTTTACCAGGTTCAGAGGGTTCTACAATAGTTTTGTGTTTCTTTTCTCTTTTCTTAGTAGTAGTACCACTATTTTCAGCTTGTTGAGAATCCTGCTCAATTCTTTTAGGATGCCCCTCAGGATATAGAGGATCCTGGGTGGCAGCACCACTTTTAGTTCTAATTTCATAAGCATGTTTTTCTTTAGTAGCATTAACTAGCAAGTCTTTTTTACTTTAATAAGCTGGTCAATTTGAGTTTGAACCATTTGAAAATGTTTAACAAGCATTTTAACATCATTAGAGGTTCTTTCCACAATATCCTTCAACTCAACAATAGCTCTTGTGTTTTCCATTAGATGATTTTGCACCCTTTTATTAAAATTATCTTGCTTAACAATAAAAACATCAAATTCTTCTAAGCATTAATCATGAGGTTTAGAGTAAAGAATATCACCTTCATCAGAATGTTGGAGAGAGTGTACCTCAATAGTGGATGTGTGGGGAATTGGCTTACATAATTCTTCTATAGGAGGTAAATTCTTGACATCGGCAGCTTTAATTCCCTTCTCCTTAAGACATTTCTTAGCTTCCTTCATCACTTCATCATTTACTTCAATAACTCCCCTCTTCTTCGATGTTGGTATAGGCGCAGGTATAGCTGGTTCAGGTATAATTGTTTCAGGTATAGCTGGTTCAGGAGGAGTCCAGTCTTCATAATTCTTGCTTATTTTAGCCATTAATTCCACAGCTTCCTTATGAGTCCTATTCCTGAAAACACAATCAGCACAACTATCCAGGTATGTCCTAGATTCTTTAGTTAGTCCATTATAAAATATATCAAGAAGCTCACTCTTAGGTAATGGACATCCAGCCTGTGCATGAATCAAAGCACAAAACCTTGCCCATGATTCAGGCAATATCTCTTTGTCTCCCTGTTTAAAATCAAAAAGTTCCTGCAAAATAGCATGTCCAGCACTAGGAGGAAAATATTTCTGCAGGAAAGTACTAATCAAGCAATCAGGGCTATCAATAGATCCAGGAGGTAAATTATTAAACCAAGCTTTAGCTTCTCCTTTCAGTGAAAAAGGGAAAATTTTAGCAACAAAGTAGGTGTGCATCTTAATATCATCAGAAAACAGGCCACTCATGGTAGAAAGCTCAGTGATATGTGCTACCGCACTTTCATTCTTAGTCCCACAAAAAGGTTCTTTCTCAACAATAGCTATGTAAGATAGATCAAGAGAGAAATCATAATCCTTATCTTTAATGTTTATGGGAGATGCAGCAAACTTAGCATTAGGAGACAATTTGGGTTTTATAGTACGCCTCTCAAGGAGACTCTTAATAGCACTCCTATCATAGGTGTTTTGACATTCTTTAATAAATTCATCAGTCATCTCTATATAACCATCTTCAATATCATAGCTCTCTCTAGACTCAACTAAACTAACAGGTGTAGTAGTGCCTTCATTAGGAGTTTCAGTATTTCCAGCTATAGTTCTAGCAATCGTAGCATCTAGGAAAGGACCTAATGAACCACTCTTATCAAGCATAGTAGAAGCAACATCGTAAGTATCAGAAGTTTCAGATTCAGCAGTAGTAGCAGTGTGTGTAGCATGTGTATGTGGGGGTGTAAGGTGCATACTCATAACAGATGGTGAATCAAGAGCAACAGAGGTGTTTAGAATCGTACCTATTCTTGTAGTGGATGGTAAAATAGGAACCTTGCCATCACGAGACTTATACATGATGGATGGATGGCAGCAAACAATAGTGATTCCAAGTGAACTTGATAAATAAAGCTATGCTCCCCCGGCAACGGTGCCAGAAAATAGTCTTGATGACCCACAAGTATAGGGGGTGTATCGTAGTATTTTCGAGGGAAGTGAAACCAAATTTATTGATTTGACACAAGGGGAGCCAAAGAATATTTATAAGCCTTAACAAGTGAATTGTCAATTCAGCTGCACCTGGAAACAATCTTGCTCACCGCAGTTTATTAGTAGCAATAGTAGAGTAATAGCAGTAGTAAAAGTAAAGACAATAGTAACAATTGCAGTAAACAGTAGGATTAAAGCGCGGTAGGCCTAGGGATGGATGGACGGGCGTTGCATGGACAAGACAATTCACATGGCAATCAAGACATA
Organism: Avena eriantha; assembly: GCA_910589775.1. Classification (NCBI taxonomy): domain Eukaryota; kingdom Viridiplantae; phylum Streptophyta; class Magnoliopsida; order Poales; family Poaceae; genus Avena; species Avena eriantha. The sequence goes on from OU342744.1 coordinate 187,239,395, forward strand.
GGACATTTGCAGATAAATAAGATAAAGCATCCAAGTACTAAATAATCATAGGCATGTGTTCCATATATAGTCATACGTGCTCGCAATGAGAACTTGCACAACATCTTTTGTCCTGCCAGCCCGTTTGTAGCGGGGCCTCAAGAGAACTACTAGCAATTAAGGTGCTCCTTTTAATAGAGCACAGGAGCAAAGCATTAACACTCCATGAACACATGTGATCCTCACATCAAAGCCATTACCTCTGGTTATCCCGATTGCTGTCACTTCGGGGCCTTTGGTTCCGGACAACAACATGTGTATACAACTTGTAGGTAAGACCATAAACAGTACTATCATAATGAATCAATAACATGTTTAGATCTGAAATCATGGCACTTGGGCCCTAGTGACAAGCATTAAGCATAACAAGTTGCAACAAAGTCAAAAAGCACTAATGAAAGATACTAGGCACCATGCCCTAACAATGTGATGCCATTACATGAACGATCTCATCTAATCCCTACCATCCCCATAGCCTACAACGGGGGATTACTCACTCATGGATGGGGGAAACATGGATGGTCGATGGAAAAGCAATGGTGATGATGATGGCGATGATCTCCTCCAATTCCCCGTCCTGGCAGGGTGCTAGAATGGAGTTTCTGGTTCCGAATCGCGGAATCTAGTGGTGGCAGCGTAGCGGAACTCATTCTAGAAAAACATCGAACCCCCCTTGGTTTTTAGGTCAAGAGGCAACTTATAGGCGAAGAGAGAGGCCGAGGGGGCAGCCGAGGCGGCCACACCACCCCCAGGCGCGGCCTGGCCTGGCCCGCGTGACCAGGTGGTGTGTGCCCCTCATGGCCCTACTCCGTCTCTACTTATGGATCCATGAGTCTTCTGGTGAAATAGGATTTTTGGCATATTTTCCAGGATTTTTCCTGATAGTTGATTTTCTGCACAAAAACTAGACACCAAGGTAATTCTGCTGAAAATAGCGTCAGTCCATGTTAGTTGTACCCAAATCACACAAGTTTAGAGGAAAAACAATAGCAAAAGTGTTCAGGAAAGTAGATACGTTTTGGACGTATCACTAGGTTCACGATTGAAGAAGTTGCTGCAGATGGTTCCCCGATTGCTCCCGAGCACAACTCAAGATTATTTACAAGTCAATGCGAAGTTATTATTAGGGACACTATCCCGATCACCATTTGGGAATGGAATAAGCCAAAGGAGGGTGGAGTTAGTTATGTTGAGGATAGATGTTACGATAATCTTTGGAATACGCTCATGATAAATTTCACCCTACCACCAGAGGTGGATCCACAAAACAAAGTTATTGAGCCAAAAGTCAAGAAGTGGGCTCTTAAGAAGATGGCCTCCCAATTCAGAGACCATGAGAAAAGATTGTACAAGAAGTATGTCCTAGACAAAAATACTCTGGAGTTCACTGGAGCAAACGAGAAGCTAAGAGATCACTGGGGGGGATTATGGAGTACAAGAATTTCTGGAATTTCTAAGTGAAAAGGTCCGAAATAAACAACGAAAATGCTGCGCTAAAGAAATATCACCATGTTATGGGGACAGGTGGCTACAAGGCTGCCATGCCTAAGTGGGAGAATGCTGAGAATGACCTGATTGATAAAGCTATCGATCCAGAGACATTGGGGTGGACCGATCGGGAAAAGTCTTGGTTCTATGGGCATGGGGGGAAAGTTGGACCCAGAAACAGGGAAGTGTATTTACTCGAAAGTCCATCTTGGAACACCTTTAGAAGCCCTGAAAACTGCAGTGAAGGATGTGCGGGAGGGGAAGTTCTACCCTGAAACAGAGCCTCTAGTGCCTCTTGTTCGTTCTTTGTGTTCTTTATTCCCAAGGGCGCGTGTCAGATTGTCGTTCTCTCCGTGGAAGCTCGGGTTTCCCGATGACAGGAAGAAATATCCCGATAAAAGCAATCAGAGGAGAAAGGACAGGGAGGCAGAACGGATGCAACATATAGAAGAAACACTAAGGATGCAACAAGAGCACTAAATGCACTTAGTAGCCAACAAGCTACCACCCATCTCAGTGATAGGACGAAGATCCTGCATTTGATTCTATCGGCCCACCATCTCGGCAGAAAAGTAGCATGGCTTCCACGGAGGTCCTGGTAGATGATGATGCACTGACGATGGCTCGTCGCTACCCCGTGGATGATATCACAGGTTCAGAAAATTGTGAGCTACATGTGATAGTTGTGAACATATCCATAAATGTGGCGGTCGGATTTGCCTTACCTTCTGGACCAAGACCAACTTACCATTGCTCTCTAGTTCCTGATGGTTACGCTGTTGTCGGGGTGGATGAATTTATGAAGGGATTTGAGCACCTAAAGCTTGAGTTCCCTGCAGGCGAAGGGGATCTGACTGAACTAGAAAGGTACCATTCTATGGAGAAAGGAAAACATTGTGCTTCCAAATTTCACGCCAAGGCCACCGACTCCTCCCTGTTGCAATCCAACTCAATCTCTATTGCCTCAACCGTCTCCACCTCGTTAGCAGACTCCGTCGCCTTAGCCACCTCAGCCCTCTCCGGTGCATCTGCAATCTCTGCCACCTCAGCTGTCTCCGGCGCGTCAGTAGACTCTGCCGCCTCCGTCGCGCCAGCAGACTCTGCCGCCTCAGCCCCGGTTGTAAAAGCGGAAGAGCATCGGCGCTACGGCGGCTAGTACTACAACATGTACAAACATGAAACTCTCAGCATGTCAGAAGAAACCCATGGCAAAACCTCCCAAGTTACCTTACCACATGACTAATGAGGAACTCGATCGGGTCATGGCTGAAGATGTCAAACACCATCTGGCACCAAAAAAGCCCCCACCAAAGCAGTACATAGCACCGAAAATGGTGCAACACTTTGTGAACCTACTTGAGCGACCAAATCTAGACAATCTGGTATTAGACTATGACCGCTCAATTATGAAGTCACATAAGAAGAATGTGGATCAGTCGAGAGGTACTAGTAGAAGTGGGAAAACAATTCCCCAGCTCAGCAAACAGAAGAACCAATCGTGCCCTCGGCTAAAAGTGTTATCCGATCCAGATCCATAGATTGCATAAATAGTCGCACAAACGGCACACGATCTTGGTATGACTGTTGGTTAATACTTAGGAACAGAAGCCACACCCATCACTGAAGTGTCATACAAATATGAGTACGGGGAGCCTCCATCATACCTGAGGTGGTCCCGCTTCTATAAACAGAAATGCAGAAATTGCATGAGTGGTGTATGCGAGCCTCAAAGGAATGCTTGATCATGATAATAGTAGGAGTTAGAGATGAACATTACCTCCGTGGAAACAACGAGATACACGTTGACTTCACGGAATTATTTCAGTTATTCAATCAAGACACCCTCGACAAATCTCTCATCAGTTGCTATTGTCTATAAGTGATTTATTTCTATAATTATGTATCTATCTCAGCTTGTTCATTTCATGTATAATTATCCTCACTATATTCTTTTGTACGATATTATGCAGAATGAAGATTCTAGAATGCAAAAAAGGATGAATCTATGACCTTGGGTTCATTGATCCAAATATAATTCATGAATATATGGTAAATAATAACGGCAAGGAAATAAAGGATTACTTGCTAAAGTTTCTACTGAAACAACAACAAAAAATGGAAATATTATTTCCTTACAACTTCGAGTGAGTATTACTGTCTTGTGCACATTCGATTTCGTTTACTCGATGTTAACTGTAACTGATGAGTTATGTGTGTGTAGGATCAACTTCATGCTGCTAATCATTCATCTTGACAAAGGAAAAGTACTGGTCATGGACTCGAAATGTAAAGACCCTAATATATGGACAAACCTGGTTGAAATGCTCCAGAGGTAACTTCAATCATTATCGCACTATATCGGCATCTTTCATTCATTTCCTGATATCAACTAATTAATAACTCCTTTACTCATTTTCTTTGCCGGGCAGGGGTTGGAAACAATTCACCAAGGCTATTAGGGGTGAACGGCAAGAGGAGCTGCGATTTCAACAACTCAATCTAAGTAGTACTATAGCTAGGTATGCGCATCTTTTTGATTGTTGTTTAGCATGCTTGATTATTATTTTGATTGAACTTTATTCTTGTGAAGTGTTTGAGGCAGGAAGCTAGCAATAATTTATGTGGATACTATGTTTGCGAGTACATTCGTCAGACGACCTGTGAGCTAGGAAGAATTCCACAACAACTTGCAATACGTAAACAATGTTCACAATCTTATTTTATTACCATCAGTTGTGTTGAGTTTCATTCATATATATTGAAGATCCCTTTCTTTAAATTAGATCGAACAGATGCGGGACGGTCTCCAAGAAAAGGATCACATACGAGCAATTCGAGAGGAATTGGCGGGATTCTTAAATAAGGAGGTCATAGATCCATCCGGAAAATACCATTGGGAATATGTATTTATCCATTAATTAGGAATCGTAAGAGAAATTATATTGTATATATGCCTTCTATAATGCATGGTTCCTTCATTTCTGTACATTCCGGAGAATACTTCGATCTCTATATTCATGACGATGTTCTGTAATGCTTCCTTCATTTCTGTAGTTGTACATATATCAACTCTCGGCACGTCACTTACGCCAAACGTCTCCCTCCTATCGCGGCAGAAAAACGCCCCTAAACCCTGTCGCGGTAGAACCCTAAACCCTGAGGAATTTTTCTGCCGCAATAGAGATCAGTTAGTCCTGGTTCATTCTACGAAGCGGGACTAAAGTTCCTCCACCCCCACTCGCCAGGACGGCCATTTGGAGCTCCTTTAGTCCCGGTTAATAATAGAACAGGGACTAAAGGGGGGGCACTAGTCCTGGTTTCCAAGTTTCGGGTCCAAAACCGAGACTAAGGCCCAAATGAACCGGGACTAATGCCCCGTTTTCCACTAGTGATTGATTGGTTCCTCTTGGACATGGAGAAATGGATCTCCGGTTCGGGACATCCCAAAGTTTTGTACTGTGTCTCCCCTAAACTGTTGCATAATCTAAGGAGGACAACCTATTCAGCGAGTGTTTAGTTCATCAGATAAAGTAATACTAGGAACAATGTTTGTGGTTTCTTGAGTAGTTTCCGTCACTTGGAATCATGCTTTTCTAAGCACCATGTACTACGAGACTTGCAACCTATATTGCAAGTATGTTTCTGTAAAACATTATCATTAGATTTAGTTAATATAGTGTACAATGTTAGCTGAACATTTTGTTTAGTGCGAGAATTTTCAGTATGAAGTCCAGAAATATTGGGGTCAAACTTTGGTACTCCTTCCGTTCTGAAATGGATGTTGCAAATTTGACTAATTTGGATGTATCTAGACACTGTTTAGTATATAGATACATCTAAAGTTTGATATAAACTTGTGACATCCTTTTTTAGAACGGATGGGGTATAATAACGGAGAGATTTTCTTCCCCTCTATATTTTTCCTAGATATAAGCGTCACATAATATGTGTGGTTGGAATGAGTTTCATAAAATGTGCACATGAGGATGCATTTTAGCATGCCATACTGTACCTTTTTTATTTACAAGGTGTGTTATAATCACCATATCAGAATCTACTGAATATGCCTCTAGGAGAAAAAAGGCGCAATAGAAAGTATCATATCACGTGAGAATAAGCCTCCCTGGGTTGTAATGATAACCTATAATTTTAAGTATTCAAGCCGTTGATGTGGATTATAAATATGATTTTCTCATCATGTTTGTTAGTTAGCAATAGAAAAGGTATGTGTACATGGAAATGTTGGGTTCGCAACATAGAAAACAAAAAATTTCCTACGATGGGAACTATTATATGCCAAGATCTATCTACTAGATACAAGCAACATGTGGATATAAATCCATAGAGAACATACCCTCAAAGACCAACGAAGTGTAAAGAGATGGAACTCGTGGATAATGTAGTCGAACGCTTAACGATCTGAAGATCGTGTGGAAGTCCTAGCGCCGTAAATCATCAGCTCATCCGTCCGTGCACACACGTCCAGGCCACCGAACAACCTACACCTCCTCGCTTGTAACTACCTCGGTGAATTACGCTCTTAGTTACATGCCTGGATGAACGAAAGTGGTTAAAATAGTACGGTGGGGCCTAGGGCCACTCACGGTAGACCTTTCGGCCGTCCTAACCACTTTCAGATATCGGGACAAAAACGAGCGGCGTAATCGGCAGGCGAAGGGATCAACTACATACACAAATGAGTATGTATGCAAGCCACATACAACAGTCCTCAGAGCCATTCCATCTAAAAGAAATAGAAATATTGCAACGCCATACGGCAAGATTCAAATGTCCTAGATAGATATAATAATTTAGGATAGCTCCTCATACATCACACATCAGAGTATCAGGCGGAAGCAGAAAACAAGATCCGAGTACGGATAAGAAGCAAATCGGCATAAGATGCCCCATAAATAAACACATCCCGCCCACAGATCTCACGGATCCCCGTTCCCGGAATCTCTACACCGAATGATTGTTGCCAGCTTCATCTGTCTCCTCCACCCAGTATCCATCTTGCGAATACAGCTATTCATCTGAATCAAACAATTTATCGTGTGAGACCCTAGGGTACTTAGCAAGTCTTTATGCCGCTAAAGGGGACACAACCTGGGGTGACGCAATTGCAGCAAAAGATAATACCTAACAATTCTACAGATACTCGCTAACCATCCGCCTAACCAATGATAGACGGATGTCCGTGAATTAAGAACAACAGTTATAACAGTATAATTAACAGATCCATCCTCCTCCTCGCTTACCATCGAGGAAGCGGACGAACAACCCCCATCATCCATTGGCAGTTTTATTAACCATTCCATGCGCATTGCACTATTTACTAGTCAAGTACTTAGTCAAATTAAAAGCGGCACTATTGTTATACTTGTCTATGATCGAGAAATTGTGCTCCAAGTCGTCCATAACCGCGAACACGGCTTTCAGAAAGATTTAACCTATAGGGGTGCACGAATAGCAACACACACTCGATCAACCTCGGAAAAACCAAATCAAAACCCAACGAGGCATTCACGACAAAGCAATCACAGGATTCAGAAATATTTCAGGGGGCCACCCCATTAAGCTACCCGCAACGAAGTTGGCCGGCTCTGAGACGGACCCAAGGTTTGTGTGGATGGCGGTAAACGACTGGGAACCCGAAAATGTGACTGGGCTTATCGATACAGCGAAAACGTGTCACGATCCAAAACAGTACAGGTGCTCCTCGCACACTCTTAAATAAAGCAGTAACATGGCATAAGTACAGGATAGTAATAAAGCCCCAAACTAATTGTGGCCCCAAGGAATAAGACTGAATCAAGCTCTGGCTCAAGGGGGTCCATAAGGCCTCCCGGATGTGGATAGTGTGAATAGTCAAGGAACAGGAATCAAGTACTCGGGGTCCTACGGGACACAAATGAGCATGAATAACCAAATAGCAGATATTGCTCACCGGTGCCTCTTTCATTAGTTATCCCGTTACTACTCAGGTTATGTTGTTTAGGTACCTCATTGTCCATCAGACACTCACATACCCTACTCATGCTTTTCTACGACTCGCATGGCTCAAACAACTCCTGTAGTAATGGCTCATGGGATGGAGGAACAAGCTTCGGTGGGGTTTAAAAGTAAAGGCTATGCAGTACTTGAGATTCAATTTAATGCAATCGCGACTCAATGATGCAAGAATAAGATAGAGGCAATAGGTACTATATGTATGCAAGCATGTGGTAGTGCTTGCCTGGCAGCTCAGTTGAAGCGAGAGATAGATCTGGGTAGTACTACTGTGATTCCTAGTAATTCTCCTACTGGGCGTCTATTCGAAGAAGAACCAAACAAACAAGGGCTAACATAAATAAAGTGCACAAGCATATGAATTAAAGTGCGACAAGCAAACAAGCATGCCATGATGAATGGTGCACAATTTACATGGCATTAAAGTAGCATGGCAAAGGTGAGGTGTGGATACAAGAAATAAAGCATTTTGTTATTTGTTTAACCAAGTTTTATTGTCATAAACAGTTCAGTTTTTTTAATAATGACATGATGCATGCTTCAATTCAGAACAAGGACTGCATATATAGAACGGGCTCGTCGCCCTGATCGATTTAGACATATTATTTGTTAAATTTGGAGTTGTAGAATTAAAGTTATTAATTTATTAAGAAAAAGGGCATTTTGTTGTAATTTTAATCATCTCGAAAATTTTAAAGTGTTCAAACATTATTTTGATTGGCATATTTGAATTCCTCACATTTTTCTGATTCTAAAACATATATTATATGTATTATTTGGATTTGTAAATTAAAAGTTATTTGAAAACTCGTTTGAATTTGAGTTTAAATAATTTGAATTTGGTTTAAATAAAACAGGCAACAGAGAGGACTTTTGTCACCCAGGCAAGCCTAGCCACAGCCGCTGACGGTGGGCCAGTTGCTGACGGGGCGGAACCGCGCGCGAATTCTTTTCTCACCGCGGCCTGGCCAGCCTCTGCGACTGACGGGTGGGCCAGCAACTGGAGGCCCACGTGCCAGCGAACGAGCACGCAGTGACTGCCAGGCGGGGCCGGGCTAGAGCGCGGGTTACGGCCTAAGGAACCGAGGGACTTTTCTGCAATACTGCCAGAGCGGCTGACAGGTGGGGTAGGCTGGACCGCGGGTTTAGGAAATAAAAAGGTTGGGGGGTTTTCTGAAAGACAACCACGGCCCCCACTGTTCATCTGTTTCCTCTGATTAACTGACGGAAAAGCGGAGCGCGGCAACAGAGCGGCGTGACGGGGGCTCGATCCCGCGTCGCGGGCGCGCGCGCTGCGGGCGTTAGCCAGCGCGGTAGGGCGGGGTAGTTGATAGGAGGGTGGCTGGGGCCTAGGTAAGGCTCGTTGCGACGCGGAACCTTGCAGGCAACAGCGAGCGGCAACGCACTGAAGGCGTTCGACGAAAGGAGCGGCGGCGCTAGACGGTGACGGCGAAGCGGAGGATGTCAGGGCGGTCGAGGGGCTCACCGTGGGTTGGTTGGTGTGGTCGGATCGGGCCGAGGAGCTACGAAGCGGCGATGTTGCTAGCACCCCGGATCTAGGGTTTGGCGGCAGAGCGGCGAGGTACTGGCGGTCCTGGGTCTCCTTCTTCACGTCGGCGTGTACTAGGCGGGGTAGAGGAACGTCCTGGGTCTCCTGAACCACCTCCAAGTCGTGCTCGCTAACTGGAACGAGTAGACGGCGGGTAGACGGCGACTCCGGCGAGACTGAGGCGTTGGCGAAAAGAGAAGAAGAAGGAGAGGAGAGGGCAGGTTGCTGGGGAATCTGGGAGAGGCGGAGGAGGCGTGTGGGGATGAGGACAACGCAAGGGGGAGAGAGGGGTAGCGTGTGGGCACGGCAGAGATAAAGGTGGTTTCGACCACCTTTGTCTCTCCTCCTCACGTGCTGGCTCGGGCTGGGGAAGGTAGGGCTGGCAGGGTGGGAGGCTGCAGGTGGACCAGGGTGAGGGGGAGGAGGCCGGTGGAGCCAGCTGGCCGCGAGAGAGAGAGGGATCAGAGAAGGATCGGGGTAGCTAGGTTAGCTTAGAGGGGGCTCGGGTTAGGGTTTGCTAGGGTTGGGATTAGGGTAGATGAGGTGTGGGCCAGGGAGAGAGAGAGGGCCAGGTGGCCAGCTTGGTAGAGAGAGTGATGGAGAGAGGTGAGGTTAAGGTTAGGGTTTAGTGTAAAATTAGGGTTAGAAGTAATTAGAGAGAGATAGCTAGGTTAGATTTTATTAGGTATTTAGGTTTTAAAATTTGTTTATGAGACCATACCAAGAGGAAGATGGAGCTTGATCTAGCATAAGCTAAGGTGGATAAGAAAGCAAGAAAAAGAGAGAGAAAAGAGATATGGGAAGAGGCCTCATATGAGTCATGCATGGAGAAATAAAATAAAAGAAAAAGATGTGGTTGATAATATGGGGATGGTGGAAGGAAGATGATGTAGAGGATCCCACCAAGAAGAACTCCTAAAACCAAAAGAAATCAAATGGGTTAAAGGTGGTGATGAAGTTTGCATGGCCCATGCAAAAATAATAATGCCATGATTTATTTTGTGAAAACAATAATAATATTATGGCATTATTCTTATGCATTTCCAAGAAGTGGAATAAAAGCCAAGCAAAAGAATTTAAAGGAGTTGATCCACCCCAACCCACATGAGCTAGAATAAATTCAAAGAAAAGAAATACAAGCTCATGGTTTAATGGAATGGTGGAATTATAAGGTGGTGAAAAGAAAGTGATGGAGTGGAATAAAAGATATGCCCCCAACTCAACTTGGGCATTAAACAATATATCAACAACCAAATACAATATCAAGAGGCAAATACAATTAATAATGCATATGAGAGAAGAACCAAACAAATAGGGTTTTATATGATGCTCAAATGCAAGGTGGCATGATGACATGAGCATGATATAATTATGATGCAACAATTGTATATAGGAAGTAGCCATTATCTTACTAGACCAAGTAGCATTACCATTGTTAGACAATTGGGATGCTACAACTCTCCCCCACTAAACAGGAATCTCGCCCCGAGATTCTAGGAAGAAGAAGAAGACTCAAAGAGGGTAGGATACTTGGCACGGAGCTCATCTTCACGTTCCCAAGTGGCTTCATCAACGGAATGGTGCGACCACTGCACCTTGCAGAACTTGATGGACTTGTTGCGAGTCCTTCTTTCTGCGACTTCAAGAATTTTTGTGGGGTGTTCTTGATAAGACAGATCTTCTTGGAGATTAATGAGTTCATGGTCCACGGTCCTGCCGGGATCCTTGAAGCACTTCTTGAGTTGGGAGATGTGGAAAACATCATGGACTTTGAGTTGTTCAGGGAGCTCAAGAGCATAAGCAACTTCTCCTCTTCTTCCACGAATTTTGAAAGGACCGATGTATCTAGGAGCCATCTTTCCTTTGATACCAAAGCGGTGCGTGCCTCTCATGGGAGTGACACGAAGGTAAACGAGATCACCAGGGACATACTCCATGTCCGTGTGTTTTCTGTCATAATTGCTCTTCTGGCGACTTTGAGCAATCTTCAGATTTTCAAGAATGATGTGAACTTTCTCCTCCGCTTGAGTTACAATGTCGGGGCCAAACAATATTCTTTCACCTGTGCCCGACCAACCAATCGGAGTTCTGCATTTGCGACCATAAAGAGCCTCAAATGGTGCCATCTTTAGACTTTTCTGGAAGCTGTTGTTGTAAGAGAATTCAGCATAAGGAAGACATTCTTCCCACTTCATGCCGAACGAGATAACACAAGCACGGAGCATATCTTCCAGAATTTGATTGATCCTTTCAACTTGTCCTTGCGACTAAGGGTGGTAAGCTGTGCTGAAGTTTAGTTTTGTTCCCAAATCATTTTGGAAACTTCCCCAGAACTTGGAAGTGAAGATGCTTCCACGGTCTGAACTGATCTCAAGAGGAACCCCATACAGAGAGACAATTCTGTTGATATAGAGCTCAGCCAACTGAATTGCAGAAATTGTTTCCTTGACTGGAAAGAAGTGAGCTACTTTGGAAAGCCTGTCAATGACAACAAAGATTGCATTGTTGCCTTTCTGCGACCTTGGAAAACCAGTGATAAAGTCCATCTCTACTTTCTCCCATTTCCATTCCGGAGGCTTCAATGGCTGTAGAAGACCGGAAGGTTTCTGATGGACAACTTTAACTCTACGACAGACATCACACTCCGAGACATACTTGGCACAATATCGTTTCAAACCAGGCCACCAATATTGTGTTTTCAAGTCCATGTACATCTTAGTGCTGCCAGGATGGATAGAAAGAACAGAATCATGCGCCTCCTTGAGAACTTGCTCTCTTAAACCCGGGTAGTTTGGAACAAACATCCGGTGTTCAAAGAAAAGAGTGCATTGGTCATCTACGTGGAAAGACTCATACTTTGGAAGTTGAATGTTGGAGATGATCTTTTTAGTGTAAGGATCACCAAGCTGAATGGAACGGACCTTTTCTTCCAAGAGAGGTTTTGCTAGAAGGTTCAGAAGATACCCTTGATCCACAATTTCAAGGTTGAGCTTGCGGAATTCCTCGCACAAGAGAGGATGTTGTTCTTCCACCATGAGATTGTTGACATAAGCTTTTCGGCTGAGAGCATCTGCCATGACATTGGCTTTGCCCGGGGTGTAGTTGATGGTCAAATCGAAATCATTGATTGTTTCAATCCACCTCCTCTGACGAAGGTTGAGATCAGGCTGTGTGAAGATATACTTCAGACTCTTGTGATCAGAAAAGATCTCACAACGGTTGCCAAGCAAGTAATGCCTGCATACTTTCAAAGCAAAGACAAGTGCTGCGAGTTCGAGGTCATGTGTAGGATAGTTGATCTCATGCGTCTTCAACTGACGAGATGCATAAGCAACAACTTGTTTTTCTTGCATAAGGACCGCACCCAATCCTTGCAATGAAGCATCACAGAAAATCTGGAAAGGCTTTGATGTATCTGGAGGAACTAAGACTGGAGTGGAAGTGAGCTTCTCTTTGAGTGTTTCAAAGCTTGCTTGACATGCAGGAGTCCAAAGGTATTTCTTGACTTTCTTGAGGAGATCGGTAAGAGGCTTCGCAATCTTTGAGAAGTTTTGAACGAAGCGACGGCAGTAACTAGCCAAGCCAAGGAAACTCTGGACTTTGACATTTATGGGTGGAAGCCAGTCCATAATTGTCTTAATAGTTTCTGGGTTGACGGCAATGCCCTTGGTAGAGATGACGTGACCAAGGTAGGTGACTTGAGGCAGCCAGAATTCACACTTGGAGAACTTTGCATACAGGCGGTTCTCACGAAGCTTGTTTAGGACACACCGAAGGTGTTCTTCATGTTCTTCCTTTGACTTAGAATAGACTAGAATGTCATCCAGATAGACCACAATGAACTTATCAAGATATTCCATGAAAACCGAGTTCATAAGCCTCGAGAAGGTGGCAGGTGCATTGGTGAGACCGAAAGACATGACCGCGTACTCATACAGGCCATAGCGGGTGGTGAACGCTGTTTTGGGAACATCTTCCTTGCGAATCTTGATTTGATGGTAACCACTTCTCAAATCAAGCTTAGAGAATACCACAGCTCCAGCTAGCTGATCGAAGAGATCATTAATCCACGGAAGGGGATATTTATTCTTGATGGTTTTAGCATTGAGTGCCCGATAGTCAACGCAAAGTCTATCAGTCTTGTCTCGCTTCTTTACAAAGATGGTTGGGCTACCCCTAGAAGAAGTACTGTGCTGAATGAAACCCAACTTCTCTTGTTCATCCAACTGGCGTTTGAGTTCAGCCAACTCAGCAGGACCCATTTTATAAGGCCGCTTGGAAATAGGAGCGGTACCAGGTTCAAGTTCAATGACAAACTCAACCTCACGATCCGGAGGCATACCTGGCAACTCTTCAGGAAAGACATCTAGAAACTCACAGACTACAGGAACACTCTGAATACCTTCCATAGCATCATCATTCAGAGCCGCCAAAGAATAAAGCTGAATTGCAGGAGTCAGACTTGGAGAATAGACTATATGGGCCTTCAGGAATTTTTAGAGAAACCGAACGTTTAGCACAATCAATCACAGCTGCATTTGCTGTTAACCAATCCATGCCCAAGATAACATCAATATCAGAATTGCCCAGAATAATTAAGGAAGCCGGAAACGAAGAGCCACCAATCTCAATTTGATTGCCATGGCTGATATGGGCAGCCCTCATGTTTGACCCAGGAGATTGTACCACAAGACGATGTAATAAAGGAACCATAGCCAGATCTTGCTCATGAGCAAACTTGTGAGAAACAAAAGAATGCGAAGCACCAGAATCAAACAAAACTCGTGCAGGGACTGAGTTAACAGGAAGCATACCCATCACAACTCTAGGAGCATGCTCAGCTTGAGCGGCGTTGACACAGTTGGCACGAGCAACCGTAGACCTAGGCTTAGTGTTGATGTTGAGAGCCCGAGGTGGAGGTGCACGAATCATAGGAGCACTTGCCGCAGGTCTTGGAGGCGGTGGTGGGAGAGCTTTGTTGTTCATTGGACAATTCCAGTGCTGATGCCCAGTGTTTCCACAAGTATAGCAAGCACCAGGTGGACGTGGAGCAACATAGCCAGGGACTCCGCCAGGTGCTCCAGGGTAGTTGTGGTTGTAGCCCCTGGGAGCCGCAGTGAAGGAGTTTGGTGGCCTTGGTGCGTAGCTTGAAGGTCTTGGTGGAGCAGGGAGTGACGGTGGGGTGTTAGGAACCCAGACACGACGCTTAGAAGGAGCTGTCATAGCAGAAGAGCTTGTTGTATCACGGCTGCGTTTCTTTGACTCCTCAAACAGTTGCCTACTTGCTTCTTCCTGCAGAGCTGTGTGTTGGAGTTCTAGGAAAGATGCCGGCCTTGCATGAGTGATAGCATATTTGATGGAAGCATTGAGGCCTTGCCGAAACCTCTTTTGCTTCTTCTTGTCATCAGAGATCTCATCGCCACCATAACGAGACAGGTTCATGAAGTTTCTGATGTAGGTGTTGACATTGTCAGTGCCCTGCTTGAGGTTGAGAAACACTTCCTTCATCCTTTCCATGACAATTTCTGATAGATATTGCTCTTTGAAAGCAGCAGTGAACCGCTCCCAAGTAGGCTAAAAACCAGAAAGATCTGCCTTGAGGTAATTTTCCCACCAGAGAGCTGCATCTCCCTTCAGAAGGTGAGTGGCACATTTGACCCATTCTTGCTCGGGAACATCCGCAGTCATCAGCAACCTTGACACTTCACGAAGCCAATCATCCGCATCAAGTGGCTGATCAGACACCTCAAATTGGCGTGGGTTGAACTTGAGAAAACTCTTGATGTCTCCTCGCTTGGGAGGTGGAGGTAGCGGAACAAACTCATTCCTCCTCACACTTTCCTCGAAGCGCTTCTGGTTCTGCTGCATAGTGCCCAAAGCATTTGCAATACTTGCCAAAGCAGCCCCAAGTTCAGGTGGTATGTCCTCCTCAGAACGGCGTGGTGGTGCCATCCTATGATTGATATAAAACACAAGTCAGTACTATAATGGAGAATGCTAATAATCCAAAATAGTACCAAAATGGAATTAATCAAGATTAAAGGATGCAATTCACTGAGATGATATTAAAATATCAACAAAGTTCAAGGCAACTAGAAGATATTAAGCATAACACACACGACTGAACAAGGAGTGTGGTACACAACTAACAAAGAAAAAATTTCCGCAAATTTCGGTATTAAAATACCACTATATGCGCAAAACCACTTAACGAATCAAGATTAGTAACTCTACTAGTTCAATATACAAGAGAAAATGATAACAGTAGTGGTATGGTCGCGACTCCATCCCGCACTCAAATCATTACTCCGCACATGAATCAGTAAAACACATATCCCAATACCTTCTTCCAAAGATGAACCTAAAGATTGGTAACTACGAAAAAGAACACCCCAACAAGATAACATCAGATAACAAAGAGTAAGATAGATCGCATCGGTATACAACGAATCAGAATAGATCGCGTCGGTTTACAAAGGCCTGTCGGTATGGAATGTACCAACAGTTGATAACCAAAAGGCAGATAGTGATAACATTTGGATGCAACAGATAGACAAGGAATTCACACACACACACACACACAACCTATGGCACTACGGAACCCAGAACATGTGAATCCTAGTTTGAATTTTAGAAGAGGATTGAAAACGTTACACTTTCTTACCAGAAAAAGGGTGGGTGGGTGGGTAAGAAGAAAAATGGAAGCAGTCCTACTCTCACGTTTTGTTTTTCCCTAGTATACATAACTACCAAAATATTTGCTAGACTGACAACGACCATTTTGGCTGAGACCCTGAAGGGCGGGATGGCTCTGATACCAATTGTAACTACCTCGGTGAATTACGCTCTTAGTTACATGCCTAGATGAACGAAAGTGGTTAAAATAGTACGGTGGGGCCCAGGGCCACTCACGGTAGACCTTTCGGCCGTCCTAACCACTTTCAGATATCGGGACAAGAACGAGCGGCATAATCGGCAGGCGAAGGGATCAACTACATACACAAATGAGTATGTATGCAAGCCACATACAACAGTCCTCAGAGCCATTCCATCTAAAAGAAATAGAAATATTGCAACGCCATACGACAAGATTCAAATGTCCTAGATAGATATAATAATTTAGGATAGCTCCTCATACATCACACATCAGAGTATCAGGCGGGAGCGGAAAACAAGATCCGAGTACGGATAAGAAGCAAATCGGCATAAGATGCCCCATAAATAAACACATCCCGCCCACAGATCTCACAGATCCCTGTTCCCAGAATCTCTACACCGAATGATTGTTGCCAACTTCATCTGTCTCCTCCACCCAGTATCCATCTTGCGAATACACCTGTTCATCTGAATCAAACAATTTATCGAGTGAGACCCTAGGGTACTCAGCAAGTGTTTATGCCACTAAAGGGGACACAACCTGGGGTGACGCAATTGCAGCAAAAGATTATACCTAACAATTATACAGATACTCGCTACGACTAACCAATGATAGACGGATGTCCGTGAATTAAGATAAACAGTTATAACAGTATAATTAACAGATCCATCCTCCTCCTCGCTTACCAACGAGGAAGCGGACGAACAACCCCCATCATCCATTGGCAGTTTTATTAACCATTCCATGCGCATTGCACTATTTACTAGTCAAGTTCTTAGTCAAATTAAAAGTGGTACTTTAGTTATACTTGTCTATGATCGAGAAACTATGCTCCAAGTCGTCCATAACCGCGGACACGGCTTTCAGAAAGATTTACCCTATAGGGGTGCACGAATAGCAACACACACTCGATCAACCTCGGAAAAACCAAATCAAAACCCAATGAGGCATTCACGACAAAGCAATCACAGGATTCCGAAATATTTCAAGGGGCCACCCCATTAAGCTACCCGCAACGAAGTTGGCCGGCTCCGAGACGGACCCAAGGTTTGTGTGGACGGCGGTAAACGACTGGGAACCCGAAAATGTGACTGGGCTTGTCGATACAGCGAAAACGTGTCACGATCCAAAACAGTACAGGTGCTCCTCGCACAATCTTAAATAAAGCAGTAACATGGCATAAGTACATGATAGTAATAAAGCCCCAAACTAATTGTGGCCCCAAGGAATAAGACTGAATCAAGATCTGGCTCAGGGGGGTCCATAAGGCCTCCCGGATGTGGATAGTGCGAATAGTCAAGGAACAGGAATGAAGTACTCGGGGTCCTACGGGACACAAGTGAGCATGAATAACCAAATAGCAGATATTGCTCACCGGTGCCTCTTTCATTAGTTATCCCATTACTACTCAGGTTATGTTGTTTAGGTACCTCATTGTCCATCAGACACTCACATACCCTACTCATGCTTTTCTACGACTCGCATGGCTCAAACAGCTCCTGTAGTAATGGCTCATGGCATGGAGGAACAAGCTTCGGTGGGGTTTAAAAGTAAAGGCTATGCAGTACTTGGGATTCAATTTAATGCAATCGCGACTCAATGATGCAAGAATAAGATAGAGGCAATAGGTACTGTATGTATGCAAGCATGTGGTAGTGCTTGCCTGGCAGCTCAGTTGAAGCGAGAGATGGATCTGGGTAGTACTCCTGTGATTCCTGGTAATTCTCCTGCTGGGCGTCTATTCGAAGAAGAACCAAACAAACAAGGGCTAACATAAATAAAGTGCACAAGCATATGAATTAAAGTGCGACAAGCAAACAAGCATGCCATGATGAATGGTGCACAATTTACATGGCATTAAATTAGCATGGCAAAGGTGAGGTGTGGATACAAGAGATAAAACATTTTGTTATTTGTTTAACCAAGTTTATTGTCATAAACAGTTCAGTTTTTTTAATAATGACATGACGCATGCTTCAATTCAGAACAAGGACTGCATAGATAGAACGGGCTCGTCGCGCTGATCGATTTAGACATATTATTTGTTAAATTTGGAGTTGTAGAATTAAAGTTATTAATTTATTAAGAAAAAGGGCATTTTGTTGTAATTTTAATCATCTCGAAAATTTTAAAGTGTTCAAACATTATTTTGATTGGCATATTTGAATTCCTCACATTTTTATGATTCTAAAACATATATTATATGTATTATTTGGATTTGTAAATTAAAAGTTATTTGAAAACTGGTTTGAATTTGAGTTTAAATAATTTGAATTTGGTTTAAATAAAACAGGCAACAGAGAGGACTTTTGTCACCTAGGCAAGCCTAGCCACAGCCGCTGACGGTGGGCCAGTTGCTGATGGGGCGGAACCGCGCGCGAATTCTTTTCTCACCGCGGCCTGGCCAGCCTCCGCGACTGACGGGTGGGCCAGCAACTGGAGGCCCACGTCCCAGCGAACGAGCGCGCAGTGACTGCCATGCGGGGCCGGGCTGGATTGCGGGTTACGGCCTGAGGAACCGAGGGACTTTTCTGCAATACTGCCAGAGCGGCTGACAGGTGGGGTAGGCTGGACCGCGGGTTTAGGAAATAAAAAGGTTGGGGGGGTTTTCTGAAAAACGACCACGGCCCCCACTGTTCATCTGTTTCCTCTGATTAACTGACGGAAAAGCGGAGCGCGGCGACAGAGCGGCGTGACGAGGGCTCGATCCCGCGTCGCGGGCGCGCGGGCTGCGGGCGTTAGCCAGCGCGGTAGGGTGGGGTAGTTGATAGGAGGGTGGCTGGGGCCTAGGTAAGGCTCGTTGCGACGCAGAACCTTGCAGGCAACAGCGAGCGGCGGCGCAATGAAGGCGTTCGACAAAAGGAGCGGCAGCGCTAGACGGGGACTGCGAAGCGGAGGATGTCAGGGCGGTCGAGGGCTCACCACGGGTTGGTTAGTGTGGTCGGATCGGGCCGAGGAGCTGCGAAGCAGCGATGTTGCTGGCACCCCAGATCAAGGGTTTGGCGGCAGAGCGGCGAGGTACTGGCGGTCCTGGGTCTCCTTCTTCACGTCGGCGTGTACTGGGCGGGTAGAGGAACGTCCTCGATCTCCTGAACCACCTCCACGTCGTGCTCGCTACTGGAACGAGGAGACGGCGGGTAGACGGCAACTCCGGCGAGAGTGAGGCGTTGGCGAAAAGAGAAGAAGAAGGAGAGGAGAGGGCATGTTGCTGGGGAATCTAGGAGAGGCGGAGGAGGCGTGTGGGGATGAGGACAACGCAAGGGGGAGAGAGGGGTAGCATGTGGGCACGGCAGAGATAAAGGTGGTTTCGGCCACCTTTGTCTCTCCTCCTCACGTGCTGGCTCGGGCTGGGGAAGGTAGGGCTGGCAGGGTGGGAGGCTGCAGGTGGACCAGGGTGAGGGGGAGGAGGAGAGGGATCGGGGTATCTAGGTTAGCTTAGAGGGGGCTCGGGTTAGGGTTTTCTAGGGTTGGGGTTAGGGTAGCTGAGGTGTGGGCCAGGGAGAGAGAGAGGGCCAGGTGGCCAGCTTGGTAGAGAGAGTGATGGAGAGAGGTGAGGTTAAGGTTAGGGTTTAGTGTAAAATTAGGGTTATAAGTAATTAGAGAGAGATAGCTAGGTTAGATTTTATTAGGTATTTAGGTTTTAAAATTTGTTTATGAGACCATACCAAGAGGAAGATGGAGCTTGATCTAGCATAAGCTAAGGTGGAGAAGAAAGCAAGAAAAAGAGAGAGAAAAGAGATATGCGAAGAGGCCTCATATGAGTCATGCATGGAGAAATAAAATAAAAGAAAAAGATGTGGTTGAGAATATGGGGATGGTGGAAGGAAGATGATGTAGAGGATCCCACCAAGAAGAACTCCTAAAACCAAAAGAAATCAAATGGGTTAAAGGTGGTGATGAAGTTTGCATGGCCCATGCAAAAATAATAATGCCATGATTTATTTTGTGAAAACAATAATAATATTATGGCATTATTCTTATGCATTTCCAAGAAGTGGAATAAAAGCCAAGCAAAATAATTTAAAGGAGTTGATCCACCCCAACCCACATGAGCTAGAATAAATTCAAAGAAAAGAAATACAAGGTCATGGTTTAATGGAATGGTGGAATTATAAGGTGGTGAAAAGAAAGTGATGGAGTGGAATAAAAGATATGCCCCCAACTCAACTTGGGCATTAAACAATATATCAACAACCAAATACAATATCAAGAGGCAAATACAATTAATAATGCATATGAGAGAAGAACCAAAGAAACAGGGTTTTATATGATGCTCAAATGCAAGGTGGCATGATGACATGAGCATGATATAATTATGATGCAACAATTGTATATAGGAAGTAGCCATTATCTTACTAGACCAAGTAGCATTACCATTGTTAGACAATTGGATGCTACATCGCTCCAGCGATGCAGCGGAAGCAACAACTCCTTCTAGACGAAATTCCACCAGAAACATGTATCTCGCTAATCCGGGACCATGGGGGAATAATTGTAGAGGGGGAGAGAGATCCTTCATGAGGAGGTGTGCTTTGAGAGGGAGGAGAGGGGCATTTTATAGGAGAGGGGGGCTCCCCCTCCTATGGCCGGTGCCCATGGGGGGTGCCCCCACCTCTTCCTCATTAATGTGGTGGAAGCTCCACTCACATCCATTTTGCCTCCACTCAAAATCCCACTCACATGCATTAAATTTTCACCAAATTTCATGCAACTCTCATTTAATAAAACTCTTTTATTTATTTTATTCGGAATTTTGTTAATTACTTTAATTAACAAACATTCACATGAAACCCCCTGCAATATTTCAATATCACATGCAGAATCAATTTCAGCAATTTGACTCGAAACAATTTCGGTGTCCATTGAAATAATTCTAGCGCTTTGCAGTACTTTCGTCTAGAACATATTTTCTCCAAATGGTGCTGGTAACCCTTAAGTGTGTCACCCTACGGTTCACGAATTTCAGACATGATCGAGATCCCTCTCAAATCAATAATCAGAAGCGGGACCTAGAGATCCATACTGACTCCCACACATTCAACAATGACTTCTGTGATCGAGAGAACCTTTAATGATAGTAACTAAATCCCTTTGTCTTGCGATATATGACATGTTTGAGATTCGATCATCAGTATCTCAATACCAAGTTTAATCTCGTTCCGACATGCAATCTTTTCTTGTTCCCGTGATATAACATTCTAGTGATCACATCACTTGCTTACAAGCTATCTTAATGTGATATCATCGAGAGGGCCTAGAGTATATCTATCCGTCATCGGGATTGACAAATTCTACTCTTGATCCATGAGCCTAAACATAACACCTTCGGAATACCCAAACCCATCTTTATAGTCACCCTGTTACGGTGTGACGTTTGATGTTATCAAAGTATTCTTCGATAATGCTCAAGATTTATGCTTATACTCGTAGCATAGAATGGTGTTAGCTGATTTAATGAAAGTATCTCAAATTTTGATCAATGTGTGCATGACACCTTGGTTAGGGTTTATGACTGAGGGTTTAGGGCTTTAGGGTTTAGGTCTTAGGGGTTGTTTAGGGTTTAGGGTTTAGGGAATTTTTGATATTGCTCAGGATTTATGCTTATATTCGTCAAATAGAATGGCGTTACCCAATTTAACGAAATTATCTTAAATTTTGATCCATAACTGTATGCTATGTGCTTGGTCAGGGTTTAGGGTTTAGAGGTTTATGATTTGGGTTTTAGGGGTTTTGGGGTTTAGGGTTTCAGAAATATTCAATAATGTTCAAGCTTTATGCTTATATTCGTGGAATGGAATGGTGTTACCCAATTTAATGAAAGTATATCAAATTTTGATCTATAAGTGCATGATACCTGCTTGGTTAGGGTTTAGGGGTTTAGAGTTTATGGTTTAGGATTCCGTGAATTCTCAATAATATGTTCAAACTTTATGGTTATATATATTCATGGAATAGAATGGTGTTACCACAATTTAATGAAAGTATCTCAAAATTTGATCTACAAGTCGATGATATCCTGCTTGGTCATATTTTTCGTTAAATACAATTGAAGGTACCCAGTACTAAAACAAGGGAGAAACACCAAGAGTTCCGTGAGATTTAGGCGCTATTTGTTTGGGCTCTAATTCTGGCTTATAAAACCAGGAACATGTTTTTGGCTTTGTTTTTTATTAGCTTTTACTCTAACATAGTTGAATGATGGTATAAGCCAAAAGCAAAAAATCTTATGTGGGTTATAAAATAAAGCTAAAAGCGACAGATAATCTTAACCAAACAACCCCTCAACTTCTTGATATGAATGCTAATAATGCAGCCTAATTTGAGACCTTTTGAAAGAAAAATCCAAATAAAAAATATATAAATTGAAGCAATGTCTTTCTTTCGTAGAGTCTTTTGTTATGTGCACTTCCTAGTTTCCATGAAAAGTATGGTAAAATTTGACAACTTTTGAGGAAACTCGTTTCACAATATGGTGTACCATGTATGAACATTCATGGCTTTCAAACGAGATGACCAAGGTCATGGAATATGTTTTCCATAGTTTATGATAACGTGTCCATGTTTGGTAGATCGGTGCATAACTGCATATTGGCATTTCAAACAATGTTCACAAAAAAGGGTGCATCCAAATCGAAGTTATTTTAAAATTTCCAAGTGACATCAATGGCTTCCATTGTGAAGCAACTACAAAGATTATATGTGGTTAAAAATCTCACCACACCAATTTTCTCACAGAGTATAAATTTTTTGATGGATAATGCCCAAGTTTCATGAATTTTCAAGCTTCCGAGCCAGGTTCGATGATTTTCATGATTTTATCTTGGTTTAGCAAAAAATGTTCAAATTTTGAACAACAAGCGATGGGAATCTCTACTTCCTGTAATTCTAGGTCACTGACATGTGGCTCAGTTGCATAGTGGGTCCAAAAAGTCAGTGTATGTCGGAGTGGGCGGGCAGGTAAATATTGAAGAAGGGCTGGGAAATGTCGATGGGGTGATGCACTTGGGAGAACACAAATTTCCCACCTATATCCCTCTATTATTGCAGTGCTCCCTCGAATTCTTGTTTCTGAGGCAGGGATAGAAGAGGAATTTTGCATTCTAGAAAGAGGTGAAGCATGTTTGAATGGATGCACGAGATATTTTAATGGATGGGTGCGATGTTTGGGCACCATACAAAAAATTTGAGGTAGAAACTTCTAGCATACGCTACTCCAGCGTGGGGCCTCTCAGAAGCGCTGTCACCGTCTAGACCCACACGCCAGCGAGAGTTGCTTCCCAGCATTTAAACGAGGTTCCAGGTATTTGCTGAAATTTTTGAATAATTAAAGGCTTTCAAGAAGATGACCATCGTCCAAAAAAAGGTGACCAAGGTCATGGAAATAGTTTATGATGACGTGTCCGTATTTGGTAGATCGGTGCATCTTTGCAAATCAACCAATATGTCTGATTCCAAATTTAAAGTTTGTTTTCGAATTTCCAAGTAACAACAATGTGTTTTTTTGTCAAAAAACTACAAAGATGATGGCTCAAAATGCCACCGCCCCCTTTTTCACACAATGTATAACGCCGTTTCAAGCTTCCAGGCTAAATTTGTGCAATAAAAAAATTTGGGGTTGGATGTTTGAATGGATGGGCGGGATCTTTGAATGGGTGGGTGATGAGTGCATATTTGCATCATGTTTTATATTATTATTTTGCATTGTAGATGTAGGATCTTGGTATTTTACGGCGCTCGCGCGCACATTTTATGTCTATTTTCACCAGGATCAGGACAAATGATGGATACAATTGACACAATTCTTGGAGCAGTTGTATTGGGGAGAAAAGGAGTCAAAAACAACGTTAAAAAATTATTTGGGAAATATCAATAACACCAGAAGAAACCCGAAGCAATCAAGGTATACAGACGGTTCAACGACGAACTATACAACCGGAATACTTTTTCCAGTCGTATAGTTCCGGTTGTATAGATGGTGCTTCCACTACCTCCTCAAATAGTTTCACCCCGTGCAACTAGATCAGGGAGACGACATACAGAACACCCAGAAATCACCAAAACCTCACCTCCGAAAGGCATCTAGAGAGGGAATTTTCCCAAGGGATCCATCTTCGCCCTACACAGATCTGGGAGGCCAAGGCATCGATCTCCATCTTCATCAACCGCTGCACCACCATCATCTTCATCCATCCCATCTTCACCCATCTTGATCTTGTTGTAATTTCCATACTCGTTGTGGATTTATACAAGAACTATTCATTTACAATTGTTTCCATTACCATTGCCATGATGTTGATTGCCTCTATGTCTGAGTAGATCTCTAGTTCTTGGGGAGATGGAGAAACCCTAGCATATTATTGAGATGAAATAGAGATTATTATGTTATACATCATTATGTGTATGTGTTAAATGTCTTCATCCTGATGTTGGGATTTGTGTACCTCCTTAACATTTACCTATTATGGTGACTCGATGAAGGGGATTACTTGTTGGTAGAAAGAGGGATGATAGCATTTACTCTGACTATAAAGCTATTGTCATTCTTTACGTACAAACTTGGGGAATCAAGGAGAACTCATAAATCCATGTGATGACTGCAAGAGCGCAGATCGTTTGTAGCTAGTTTGGAAATAAATATATCCATCCCACAGGGAGCAAGAGTCTGAAGTCTAATAACTCTTGAAATAAATATTATGATAGAAATGCTAGATAAAGTTCTAAGTGACAAGATAAAATGCGAGTATTGTGTAAAAAGGTGTTTTGGGGTTTTGGGTATGAGATCAATAACTTAAAGTAAAACAACTGAGTACAGAAAGTAAGTATAGCATATGTAAGAGAGATTGGAACTGCAGTAGGGAAAAAGGCGTTCTCAGGGAGTAGCGGATACACCACTAGTATTGTAAAGATCTAAGATAAAGATTATCATCATGAAGATTCTCAACTATGTATGTGTGGGAGGAACTCCGTATTTGGAAGAATAGGCAACAACCACAGCTCACATCATCGTCATAACCACAGCAGTCAGCAATCGACATCAATCGAATTACTGCACTATTAAGGGACGTAATCCCGTAGGACGTATCCCATGGCATGGATAGTGTTCCGTGAGTTTCCTCGGTTTCCCAAGTTGATACGTAAGGGGTGCCAACAACTTTATAGTCACCGTAAGTGCTAACACGCCTTCGTCTACCAACAAGTAGTTTCCTCCATCAAGTCCCCACAAGAAGGCAAATATTGATAGATCGACTTCTCTCAACATCAAGATGTAGAAAATCTAACACATGGTCACGGCGATGAATATCATGATAGACTTTATCTTATTTCAATCTCATACTAGGGTTTCTCCATCTCCCCAAGAACTAATGATCTACTCATACATGGAGGCAATCAACATCATGGCAACGGTAATGGAAACAATCATAGATCAATAGTACTTGTATAAATCCACAACGAGTATAGGAATTACAACAAGATCTAGACAATATGTAGATGGGATGGATGGAGATGGTGGTGATGCAGCGGTGGATGATGAAGATCGATGCCTTTGCCTCCCGGATCTGTGCAGGGCGAAGATGGATCCCAAGTGGATGAGTTCCCCCTCTAGATGCCGTATAGAGGTGAGATTTCTGTGATTTCTGGTGTTCTGTATGACGTCTCTCCGAACCAATTGCACGGGGTGAAACTATTTGATGAGGCGGAGGCGGTGCCAACTATACGGCGGGAAAAAATTTCTCCGCCCGTATAGTTGGTCGTTGCGCTCTCTGCATCCTTTGTAAGCTTCTTGTTTCTTCTAGTATTATTAATATTTCCCAAATAAGCGATTTACGTTGTTTTTGACTCCATTTCTCCACAGTACACCTGCTGCAAGAATTGTATCCATTGGATCCATCATCTATCCTGATACTGGTGAAAATAGACATAAAATGTGCGTGCGAACGCCGTGAAATACCAAGATCCTACATCTACAATGCAAAATAATAATGTAAAACATGATGCAAATATGCACTCATCAACTTCCCCAAGCTTAGACTCTTACTCGTCCTGAGCAAGCTCTAGCTTAATGGATGTGATCTTCATATTCATGAAGGTGAGACGATAAAATAAATGAGGCAATTGCAGCATGTGTTTATCATGTACGATACATAAGAATAAGTTCATGAATAGTACCTTAGTCGAACCATTGGAATAGTATTAGAAGTCTTCCACACCTTAGTAATCAATAGTTCATAAAAGATGAATCTCAACATAATTTAAAAGAATCCGGTTCAACCGAATGAGTTAATGAGGTAGTCCCAAGTGTTTTAGGATCAGCGTATTCACTTGGGATTTAGAATCTCAAAAGTATCTCTTTGTCATACTACAACTCAGTGGTATATTCCTACTTGCTCTTTGCACACTCTCTCTTTTTATTCTTCTTTTTCTTTTCTTTTGTATATATATATGCTCACACTTTTTTTAAGTGTTGTGCAAAGGAGCTAGCCATATATTCCACTTCATGTAGGAATTCAAAGTTTAACGATCTCAATTACCAAATTCCAACTGTACATGAAGCATTCTTATGACTTGAAGATTCTACCTCAACTTGTTCCCACTCTATTTTCATAACACTTTATTTTCCTTTGTTCAAGGTTTTTCTTCAACTTAATTGTGTAGATAATTTTTTCTTTGTAAATCCAACCGTAGACTTACAACATATTGACTAAATTATCTTTAGATGTTCTATTAATACCAATGGTGTGGAAGACTCCTATTGTTATCATCAAGTGCAAGTAGAATTATACTCAAGCCATTCATATATCAATAAAGCAAACACAAACTCAATATTGCTCCATATATAATAATAAACTCGGAATTTCATAAAAGGGATCGACTATTCCCGAAGGGAATTCAAATGATGCAAACTTTATTTATAGTTTGAACTAATGCAAAAAATAGTAATAAAACTTATAAGATAGATTACAAGGTCTTAAAGATCTCCCTAAGCTTGGAATCAAGCCAGGCGGGATCAAATAATCCCTTACGATTATTTGATACTGTGATTGTTGTAGATCAGCGGGGCGCCATGGCATGTAACACCGCAGTGCATAGCTTCTTGTTGGTCTCCTCCAAAGTGGTTATGCGGCTATAGCACCTTCACAAATCATATTGCAGAGTGTCCATTCTATCAACGAGCTTAGTCACCAATGGAAAGAGGTCTTCCTTCTTTTCCATCTCATCGAGACGGTGGCAGACTTCAACGCGATGGAGTAGCTCCTGCTTCTGATATATCTCCAATGCACGTACGCGATCCTTGGTCCTGGTTTCAACTTCTTCTTCCTCATCCATAATTGATGGATCAGGGAAGTGGAAACCGTACCTCCACTTGTCTTGAGGCTTGACCTTCATGCGAGCACCAATGGTTGGCTTTGCGAGAGGTACCTCGTCTCCCTTGCTAGCACCTGCACCAATATTAGATAATTCCTTACGCTTGTGTGGCCTTTGATCCATCGTGATGAACTTGACCGTCTCCACACGCCCTTTTCCATGCGGTTTGCGATCTTCTCTCTCTTGTTGAGCTTTCTTCATCGCCACCCAATTGATCCCCGGTGGATCGTAGACGTCACGGTGGATGTAGACGTAAACCACATCATTGTCGAAATCGTTGTTGAAGTGGCTTGGCTCAACGTACTCCTTGTACCTTGGGCTAAACCTCTCCACCTCCTCATCATCGTCCCCTATGGACGGGCTACTTGAGCGGTCCCTGGACGGAGCAATGTGCCCCATGGGTTTTCCACGGCCTAGGACGGGGTAGTGCATTGCTAGATTTGTTCCTGGAGATTATGATTATATATAGAGAGAGAGACAATGGTAGTATACAAGGGGGGGCCAGAGGTCGGTAAAACTCACGAGAAACACCAAATTGTCGCCCAAGAAAAGAATCTGAACAAAACAGGAAAAGAAATCACAGATTTCGAAGTGTCCAGCCGCACAACGACCAACTATACGGGCACATATCGTATGGCTCCGGCTATATAGTTGGTTCCAGGCAGATATTTACAAATATCTCGAGTCTAGGTCGATTAAATCACGGCTCGGAACCGACAATAACATTTTTTAATATCATAATAGTAATCAAAAGATCGAACAAAAAGTGTCTGAGAGTTTAACGACCAACTATATGGCCGGAATTTTTGGTTATGGTCGTATAGTTGCGACCGTATAGATAAAGACATCAAAACCAAAAGTGTCTGAGAGTTTAACGACCAACTATACGGCCGGTTTTTTGCTACGGTCGTATAATTGCGACCGTATGGATACAGACACCTAAAGAAAAATCGTCTGGGAGTTTAACGACCAACTATATGGCCGGAATTTTTGGTTCCGGTCGTATAGTTGCGACCGTATAGGCTCAGATAGCAAAAACAATTTCATGAAGATGATACAGAGAGTTTAACGACCAGCTATATGGCGGGAGCTACCTCTCCGGTCGTATAGCTCCGCCCGTATAGTTGGGAAAACCCCTCTAAAACTTCAGAAATACAAGGAACTCAAAGGCAGAATTTTTAAGAGTAAGAATTGTGAAAATAAATCACTTATTTGGGTAAGAACACTTACCTTGCACTTACCATTGTTTATTCAGGGATGGAAAATTTCTCCCATAACAAAGACTTCTTCTCTTTTGGAGGAATTGATCTTAGTTCATTGAATAATTCTCGTAAACGAAAATCATCAGGACTAAAGTTCCTATCAATCAGATTGGTGTCTTATGGGGCAAACATGGACACTACATCTAGCATCTTTATTTCCCCCCTCTGCATAATCTGCAACTCAAATTCTTGAAGTGAAAGAATCCAACGGATCATCCTTGGCTTATGGTCTTTCCTTTCAAGGAGTTCGTTTAAGCCATCACGATCCATGTGAACTCTTACATTTGCATCAACTATATAGGAACAAAATTTATCACAAGAGATAAATACAACAAAAAGTTCCTTTTCTTCCTTAGGGTAGTTCTTCTGAGCACCATTGAGAGTTCTACTAGCATGATGTATAATATTAAATCTACGACCAATATGTTGTCCTAGAGTTACTCCTACAACATCATCACTAGCCTCGCATATTAAATCAAAGGTTGTATCCCAAATGGGTGGTTTCATAATAGGAGCACGAGATAAAGCATTTTTGAGTTTATCAAAGGCTTCAAGACACTTATCATCAAAATTAAATCTAATTCCCTTTTGCAAGAGATTTTTCAAAGGTTTAGATATTCCAGAGAATTTTCTAATGAATCTTCTATGAAAACCCACATGACCAAGAAAACTTCTTATACCTTTAATATCCCGAGGTGGTGGCATTCTCTCTATTGCTTCAACCTTAGCTCTATCAACTTCAATTCCCTTACCTGATACCTGGTGTCCTACCACTATACCTTCTTTGACCATAAAATGGCACTTCTCCCAGTTTAGAACGAGATTAGTTTCTTCACAACGATGCAAAACTCTTTTGAGATTATCCAAACAACTAGTAAACAAAGTTCCATAGACAGAAAAGTCATCCATAAATACTTCCATTATAAGTTCTATAAAATCCGCAAAAATAGCAGTCTTGCATCTTTGAAAAGTAGCTGGAGCATTACATAAACCAAAGGGCATACGTCGGTAAGCATGTAAACCATAAGGACTTGTGAAAGTTGTTTTAAGTTGGTCATCCGGATGAACAACTATTTGAGAGAAACCAGAGTATCCGTCCAAGTAACAGAAGTGAGTATGGTTTGCTAACTTTTCTAAGGTTTGGTCTATGAATGGTAACGGATAGTGATCTTTTCTAGTTATTGTTTAATTTCCTAAAGTCTATGCACATCCTATGCCCAACAACAGTTCTAGTAGGTATTAATTCATTCTTTTCATTAGGAACAACAGTAAAACCGCCCTTTTTAGGAACACAGTGAACAAGACTTACCCATACACTTCTTTAACAGGATAGATTATACCTCGTCCAATAGGCGTACAATTCCTCTTCTTACCACTTCTTTCATTTCAGGCTTCAGTCTTCTATTGAATTCTGTAACTGGTTTAGCACCTTATTCCATGAATATTCGATGGACAGCTATCATGGGACTGATGCCCTTCAAGTCATCCATTGAGTACCCAAAGACCTGGCGATGCTCCTTAAGTATCTTCATGAGTTCTTCTTCTTCTCCTAAAAGTTTAGCACTAATAATAACAGGGAATTTATTAGTATCATCTAAAAACCTGTAATTAATATTTTCTGGTAGAGTCTCACTACTAGGAAACAGCTTATCAGTGGCGCACCTTTTTCCACTATTCGTGGCGCATTTCCTAGTGCGCCACTGATACGTCGCCACTGATAACTATCTTCTATGGCGCATATGGCCAATATGCACCACAGAAGTTTTTTTCAAAATTCAGAAAAAAGGCGGGCTAGATCTCAAACTTCTGTGGTGCATATGGCCAATATGCGCCAGAACTTTTTTTCAAATTTCAAAAAGAAAACCGGGCCAGATCTAGATCTGGCCGAAGGTGGTGGTTGTGGTAGTGGTTGGTGGCTGGAGGAGGGCTAGGAGGAGGTCACCGGAGTTGGTGGTGGTGGAGGAGGGTAAGGAGGAGGTCACCGGAGTTGGTGGTGGAGGAGGAGGAGGTCGCCGGAGTTTGTGGTGGAGGATGTCGCCAGAGGTGGTGGTGAAGGAGGAGGAGGTCGTCGGAGTTGGTGGTGGAGGAGGAGGAGGTCACCGGAGTTGGTGGTGGAGGAGGAGGTCGCCAGAGTTGGTGGTGGTGGAGGAGGAGGAGGAAGTCCTCGTCGGAGGAGGAGGTTACCGGAGGTGGAGGTGGCCAGAGAGTGGAGAAGGAGGAGGGAGAAGGGGAGAAGTATGGAGGGGAAGAGAAGTGGGGAGGGGAGAAGAAGTGGGGGGAGAAAAAGGAAAAAGAGAGGGAGAAGGGCGCCGGTGGGATTCAAATTTTGAATCCCGCCCAAGACTTCTGTGGCGCATATGGGAGAAATGCGCCATAGAAGTTTCCCCCCCTTTTTTATTTTTTTGTAGGAAATTTTTTTCTTTCGGCCATACCTTATTACTCTTTTCGAATCTGGGGATTCTGTAAAATCCAGAACGACCATAGGTCATTGAAATCGAGTAGGGAATTTCGGGACGATCATTTTGATAGGTTAAAGATTTTTTCTGAAATCGTATGCAAAAGTTATGGCCGTTTTACCGTGCCATGACCTATTTTTGCAAAACACATCGAAATTCATATATTTCAATTTTCACTACAACTACACCCTAAAATATAACTACATCTCAAAGGAATTATTTTTTTAAAGTTTTTATCATTTTTGTTTATTTTTTACAAAACTAAAAAGGCGATCCACAGGGGGTTTGTTTTTGCATGTTCTGTGGCGCATACACCTATATGCGCTACAGAAACATCACTTTCTGTGGCGCATATGGACATATGCGCCACAGAAGTTTTTCCCCCTTTTTTGGTGCTAGGTCCCATCAACTTTCTGTGGCGCATACATCTATATGCGCCACAGAATGATCACTATATGTGGCACACACGAAAATATGTGCCACAGAAATGTGGACTTCTGTGGTGCATATTGGTTTCATGCGCCACTGAACTGCCAAACTTCTATGGCGCATATTTCCTAGTGCGCCACTAATACATATTTGTGGCGCATAGTTTTACATATGCGCCACAAAATATCTTGTCTACCTATAAGCTATTTCCTAGTAGTGTCTTCAACTCTGGGGGTGGTAATTCCTCGTCCCCTCTCTTCTCTGGTTGTACAAAAGCCTCATCAGTTGGAGGTCCCAAAATGGGTAGTGAATCGAATTCATTTTCTAGTTCTCCCAGGGACTTGTCCTCCATAATTATTTTTTCATAATTTGGATCTTCATCTATTTCTTCTTCTTGATTACCTAAGAAAAGAGCAGCGATTTCCGCAATAGTTCTCTCTTACTCTTGTATTGGTGGAGGTCTGTCTTTAAATTTTGAGAAATGGAATTTGATTTCCGTTCCCCCAAGCTTAAGAGACAAAATCTCCTTCTTGAAGTTAACATAGGCACCTATATCACGCAAAACGTTGCTTCCAAATATAATTGGGAAAAAGAGTGTCAGCTGGAATATCAACAACTACATAATCAATAGGAAAATCTTTGTTGCCAATTGTGTTGATTGCATTGTCAACTACTCCCATTGGAATTCTAAGGTTTTTATTGGCTAACATAATTGTTATATCAGTATTTTCAATTGTAGCCGGTTCTATTTCTTCTTTTATTTCTAAGTAAAAATCATAAGATATAACATTAACTTCGGTGCCAAGATCACATAAACCGTAATGAGAGGTTTCTTTAATTATGCAGGAAAGAATAGGCTTACCCACATTGTTTACCTTTGTTTTACCTTCAGCCAATACGGAAGTCTCTTCATCAAGTTCAACTATGTTACAGTGTGAGTACATAGCCATAGTTGCTTCCTTGGTTACCTCTTCATCTTTGATTTCTTCCAGATGTTCCATGACTTCTAGCATGCTTTCCTCTTCCCTCTTTTCCTGTACTGCCTTGACCTCTTCATATTCAAGGATATGCTTTTGTGTAGTGTTAGGGAAAGGCACTTCATAAATTGGTTCTACGGAGGCCAATGTTGCTTCATCTTTTATTTCCTTTTCTGGTTCGAGTGGTGGATCATACTTTACTGGACCCTCCTTTGGAGCTTTAATATGTTCTGTAAAGCTTTAACAACTTGCAACACAAGATATGAATCTAAATAAAGTTCTTTGGATAGTTCTTTAACATGGCTTTTTTTACTATAGTCATGAATACAATCATGCTCTATTTCTATGCCTCCTTCACTTCCTATACCAAAATTCCATGATACTCTATGATCACGAATTCTATTAAGTAAATCCCAAGCTTTAGGTATAGGAAGATTCATATAGGCTCCTTCAACGAGAGAGTCCAGTTCAATTTTATTGGGTTCAATTAAACCGCCATTCAAGCAAATCATGATGAGGACATAGTCGTAATAAATCTTTAAATCTAATATAAGATCTTACTAGTCCTTCATTAGCACGATTCTTCCAAGTCATTATAAGACGCCTGATTCCAAAAGATTTTGATAATGGATAATATTTTGATAGAAATTCACAAGCTAGATTATCCCAAGTAGTAGTGTCTTCAAAGGGTAGAGATCTATACCATGAGAGAGATGTACTTGTCAAAGTTTGACTAAAAAGTTTAACCCTTACCTCATCGGCGGTATATCTAGTGAATAGAAAAGTGCCACATATATCTTTAAAACATGCAATATGCTCATATGGATCAGGATGTTCTTCATCTCCAGTAAATTGCTTCTTATGTAGAATACTAAGTAGTAGAGGATTTATTTCAAACCCCCTTGTCTTCTCATTGGAGTTGTCTCTTTTATAAATATCATAGGGCTTCCCAAACTGGTTGAGTGGGTCAGCACTAGTTATATGCTGAAACTCCATCATTTTGGTGGATACCTGTAACTCAAAACAAAATTTAGCAAGACAAAGATAAATAAGAAAAAACTAAAATACCTATAGTGCTTAGCTCCCCGGCAACGGCGCCAGAAAATAGCTTGATAACTGCAAGAGCACAGATTGTTTGTAGCTAGTTTCGAAATAAAAAATATCGATCCCACAGCGAGTAGGAGTTTGAAGTCTAATGACTCTTGAAATAAATATTACGATAGAAATGCTAGATAAAGTTCTTAGTGACAAGATAAAATGCGAGTACTGTGTAAAAACATGTTTTGGGGTTTTGGGTATAAGAGCAATAATGTAAAGTAAAACAACTGAGTACAAAAAGTAAGTATCGCATATGTAAGAGAGATTGGAACTGCAGTAGGAAAAAAGGCGTTCTCAGGGAGTAGCGGATACACCACTAGTATTGTAAAGATCTAAGATAAAGATTATCATCATGAACATTCTCAACTATGTATGTGTGGGAGGAACTCCATATTTGGACGAATAGGCAACAACCGCTACTCACATCATCTTCATAACCACAACAGACAGCAATCGACTTCAATCGAATTACTGCACTATTAAGGGACGTAATCCCGTAGGACGTATCCCATGGCATGATAGTGTTTCGTGAGTTTCCTCGGTTTCCCAAGTTGATACGTAAGGGGTGCCAATAGCTTTATAGTCAATGTAAGTGCTAACATGCCTCCGTCTACCAACAAGTAGTTTCCTCCATCAAGTCCCCACAAGAGGCAAATATTGAGAGGTCGACTTCTCTCAACATCAAGATGTAGAAAATCTAACACATGATCACATCGATTAATATCATAATAGACTTTATCTTATTTCAATCTCATACTAGGGTTTCTCCATCTCCCCAAGAACTAATGATCTACTTAGACCTGGAGGCAATAAACACCATGGCAACGCTAATGGAAACAATCATAGATGGATATTACATGTATAAATCCACAACAAGTATAGGAATTACAACAAGTTCTAGAAAAGATGTAGATGGGATGGATGGAGATGGTGGTGATGCAGTGGTGGATGATGAAGATCGATGCCTTAGCCTCCCGGATCTATGTAGGGCGAAGATGGATCCCTTGTGGATGAGTTCCCCCTCCAGATGCCTTTCCAGAGGTGAGGTTTCTATGATTTCTGGTGTTTTGTATGTCGTCTCTCCAAACCAATTGCACGGGGTAAAACTATTTGACGACGTGGAGGTGGCGCCAACTATATGGCCGGAGCTATATGGCGGGAAAATTGCTCCACCTGTATAGTTGGTCGTTGCGCTCTCTGCCTCCTTTGTTCGCTTCTGGTTTCCTTCTGGTATTATTAATATTTCCCAAATAAGCGATTTTCGTTGTTTTTGACTCCTTTCTCCATAGTACTACTACTCCAAGAATTCTATCCATTGGATCCATCATCTGTCCTGATCCTGGTGAAAGCAAACATAAAATGTGCGTGCGAACACCGTAAAATACCAATATCCTACATCTACAATGCAAAATAATAATGTAAAACATGATGCAAATATGCACTCATCACCATGTCCATTGCATGTGAGAAATGCCTTAATAGCGGGATAATATGATTGATGTCGTTTATTCGTCAGCTGTGGTTATGAAGGATGATGTGAGCAGTGGTTGCTGCCTATTTGTCCATATATGGATCTCCTCCCACATACATATATATCATGAGAATATTTGTTATAATAATCTTGATTGCTTACTCTAGATTGCTAGCAGTGTATCCACCATTCCCTGAGAACGCCTTTTCCCTATTGCAGTTCCAAGTTCTTTTACACACGCAATTCTTACTTTCTGCATTAAGTTTTACTTTACTTTAAAATTGCCTCGTTCAACCAAAAACCCAAAAACAACTATACTTTTCTTGCATCTTAAAGTTATTCCTTAAGTAATATGTTTAGTTTTAGTTAAAAGCATTTTAGTCTTTCGCCTACTGCTCCATGTGGGATCGATATCTTTATTTCGAACCTAGCTACAAATGATTTCTGCACTTGCAGTCATCAAGATATT
Source organism: Avena eriantha (assembly GCA_910589775.1). Lineage (NCBI taxonomy): Eukaryota > Viridiplantae > Streptophyta > Magnoliopsida > Poales > Poaceae > Avena > Avena eriantha. Next base: position 187,274,886 of record OU342744.1, read on the forward strand.
TTCTGGCGCCGTTGCCGGGGAGCTTAGCGCTATAAGTCACTTTACTTTTAGTTATTTACTTTTGTTGTTCTAATTTTTAATTTAAGTTGCAAGACCACAACAATTGATAACGCTTAGCATTTAATTTAGCTTGAGGCAGTAAGGAAAATGGGTTCGCCCACTGACGCTTTTATAACTGTCGATAAAAGCATAAATCTGGATGGAATTGAGATCCACCATTTATTATTTGAACTACTGCACTCTAAGAAATTTGCAGGAACAAATGAAGAGAGTCCATATGGACACGTACAATTCTTTGAAGACATTCTTAGTTCCTTTATATTCGATGACTGTAATCTTGATATGGTTAAAACCTAGTTGTTTAGACAAACTCTCTCTAATAATGTTTACGACTGGTATAGATCTTTTCTTGCAGAAGCACCAAGGACTTGGACGGAATTGTCAACCAATTTCCTATCAAAATATTATTTAGAAAGCAAAGCTCACATGACGAGAGGTATTATTATTAGTTTAAAAAATAATCCTGATGAGAGTTTGTAAGAAGGATATCTAAGGTACAAGAGTTATCTAGATAATTTCCCCCATCATCGGTTGCCTGTTTGGTTAATCACTCATACTTTTATGGAGGGCTTAATATTGAAAATAGAATGAATCTAGACACTGCTTCTAATGGCAGTTTTCTATCTTATACCTATGATGAAGCTTGGAAACTAATAATAAAAATGAGAGAGGCACCGGAAAATCTTAAAAATGAGGAGAACATTACAAATAGTTTCTCTGAATATGCTTGTATTAATGATTTCCTTGCAGATGAAAGGACTTGTGAAATGATTAAAACCATTGGTATTGATTCTTACTTAGTAAAGAAAATAATTGAGAAATATGCTGGGCATTTACTTGTACCTATAGAATGGGAACCCCATAAACCCCTCGAAGAAAAGAAGCATGCAAGAGCACTAATGGAAGAGTTCTCGGCACTTATTCAAGAGAATATCAAGAAAAGGCAAAAAGAGGAAGAACAAATATAGAAGATATTAAAGAAACCAGAAAACAACCCCGAAGCTACCAATATAAATAATGTTATATTAATGGATCTTATGGAAGCACGAATAGTGGACAATGAAGTGGTTATGCTAGACTTTGAAATCTTAGAATTCATGGAAGGTAAAGTACAAGGTAAAGAAACTTCTAAACCTATGACTCCCATATATTGTGGAGAAAATTTCTTATACGGAATTTGTGAGTCGATCTCCACTATAAATATTATGCCTTCATCACTTTATGAGGAACTTCACTATAATTTAAATAATCCAGATGTGGAACCGGTAGACACTACTATTAAATTGTCTAACAAGACTAATATAAAACCGGAAGGAGTTATCAGAAACATCTATGTCTTTATTGGATTACTCATGTACCCCCTTGATTTTCATATTGTTGACATGTCTCGAGATTCTTTTTGTCCTATTCTTTTAGACAGGCCCTTTGTTTCCATAACCAAAGATTGAGTTGATAATAAGCAGGAGACTATTTCACTTATGTTTGGAGAAGAGGAAATGACATTCCACTTCGCCAAACTATAGAAGAGGCCATATGAAGTGGAAGATAGCAAGGAAGAGAAAATGATTGCCAAGCTGGCTGCAATTCACTTCAGTAATCTACAATATGAATTAGAAAGCAGCCTAATTAATTGGAAGAAAGCACCGGATGATGAGGAGAGAGAAGATATGGATGATTACCTTGATTCAGCCCCGGAAGCACAAAATCCACATGACTATGAAGAACTGGTAAGAAAAGGAGATGAAGAACCTCCACCAATTGAATTGAAACAACTTCTAGACAATATGAGGTATGTGTTTTTAGATAATGAAAATAAATGTCCTGTTATTATTAGAAAAAATCCATCAGAAAATTAAACAAATAAACTCATTTTAGTCTTGGTTAAGCATCATGAAGCCTTTAGATATAATATAAGTGATATTAAAGGAATAGATCCATCTATTATAACACATAAGATTACCATGCTTGATGATGCTGAACCTGTAGTGGATACGCAAAGAAGGCTCAATCTGAAAATGAAGGAAGTAGTAAGAAAAAATGTTATACACTTACTAGATGCTAGCCTAATATATCCTATTTCTAATAGTAAGTAGGTTAGCCCAGCTCATAGCATATCAAGACAAGGTGGTCTTGATGCTGCTATGAATGAGGATGGTGAGCTAGTTCCTGTAAAGCCAATTGTTGGATATCATATGTGCATCGATTTTAGGAAGCTAAACCGCGAGACACAGAAAAATCATAAACCTATACCATTCATGGATAAAAATTTATAAAGACTTAGTAATAATTCTTATTTCTCTTTTCTTGATGGTTATTCTAGATATTCTCAAATTGCCATACAACCGGAAGATCAAAAGAAAACAACTTTCACTTGCCTATGGCACGTATGCTTATAGATTAATTTCGTTTGGCTTATGTAATGCAGCAGCGACTTTTCAATAATGTGTTTTAATTTTTTTGATGATTTTGTTGAGAAGACTATAGAAGTTCTAACAAATGACTTTGTTGCTTGTGGAACAACCTTTGATATTTTCCTCTACAATCTAACCAAAGTTTTGTATAGATACACACTAGTAGGAAAATGCTTATCCACATGGTCCCTATCAGTGGCGCACAACAAATCAGTGCCCCACGGATACATACCCATGTCGCACGTGGCAAGTCGTGCGCCACTGACCTGCCCATACCCATGGCGCACGGCCCAAATGGTGCGCCACCATAAGATGGACCCCAACGCTGCCGGCCGACCCCATGCATGGGCAGCATATCCGTGGTGCACCATTTGAGCCGTGCGCCATGCATGGTGGGTTTATCAGTGGCGCATGGTATTCTTGTGCGCCACGGCTGTCTGTGGGCCCATCCGTCTGAAAAGCGACATGTTAACTGCAGCGCACGGTCTGGACGTGCGCCACGGGTATATTTAGCTTGTGGCGCACCGTGTAGCTGGTGCACCACGGATATGTCGTGCCAGCCACACAAAAAGGTGGCACACTTTCCCCTACCCCTCCACTAGCTAGTTCACTTTCCCCATCTCCACTAGATCTAACTCGAGTTGCTCCTCCTCCTCACCTCATTTTCTCCAACAATTTTTCCATTTTAAGTTACCAAAACCACTTTGGGTTGGATGGATCTATAAAGGAAACTCCTCTCCACCTTGTAGATCCACTAAAGTAAGTGCACACACCTTTTTCTCTCCTCTCCTCCATATCAAGTCACCACACGTTCTCTTGCACGGCCTCTCTATTTTTGTGTGTGTGGATGCATGGATATATATATGCTTCTATTTTTGTGTGTGTGGATGACAGTGTTGGCTCCGGAGACGATGTTTACATGGATATATGCTTGTGTTCTTGTGTATGCTTTGTGTTGTGCAGGTGCCGGTGTGTGTGGTGCAATGAATGTTTGCCAAAATGTTGACTCATTTCTGTTTTGGAAATTTTTTGCACTACTCATATGTCCTATTTATAGGGAAGGTCATGCCGAATTTTTGCATGCATGGTTCTAAATATTCCCTTTTGCTCCATACCGCCGCACAAGCAACCATGGTGCGTTAGATGAGCAAAGCTATGGTGGCTAGATACAAGGCACGCGCGACGGTCGTCATGATTCAAAACAACATGACCGAGATAAGATGTCCTTGTAAGAGATGCAAACTTGGTACCCTAATCAAACCTGATTCTGGGACATTGGAGAAGCACTTGCTCATGGGTGGTTTCATGCCTGACTACATTGACGAGGACGTCAACAACGGGGCACCAACAGGAAATGGTGCTCATGAAGATGCCAAACATGATTATGATGAAGAAGATGCTCGTGGACATGATCATGATCATCATGAAGGAGATGCCGGATCCGATGGTGGTGGAGAAGACGCGGACACGTAGACACCGCTAACTTCAGCTTTACGGGACCCTCATTTTCAAGAACTGCTCCTTAAGGAGACGAGCAACAACAAAGCTGCTGCCAGAGAGAAAGCTAAGCTGGTGCAAATGGATAAAGACGGGATTACTCCATTGTATCCTGGGTGTCGGCCCGAGCATACACGCCTGAATGTAACCCTCAAGGCTCTAGAGATGAAGGTTCAACACAAATGGACCGACATGAGCTTCAACCATATCATGGAATTTTGGCACAATATACTTCCTGAGGGGAACACATTGCCAAGAGGTATCGACGAAGCCAAGAAAGTCGTGTGCCCTCTCGATCTATCGTACGTCAAGTACCACGCCTGCCTCAACGACTACGCACTTTATCGGGGCGAGTACAAGGATAGAACCACATGTCCGGTGTGCGGCCATGCACGATACAAGAGAGGGAACAAGGAAGTTCCTCAAAAAGTGGTATGGTACTTTCCTATCACTCCCTGTCTGCAGCGGTATTTTGTAGACCCTAAGGAAGCGAAGCTCATGCAATGGCATGCAGAAAGGGAGAAGCCCGAAGAGGATCCGGAGAAGGGCAAGATCCGAACACACCCCACAGACGCTAGCCAGTGGCACGCATTGGACATGGAGTTCGAAGAGGAGTTCGGGGACGATGCCAGGAACGTTAGGCTGGGTATGAGCACCTATGGACTCAATCCCTTTGGAAACCAAAGTAGCACGCATAGCACCTGGCCCGTGTTTGTATGGCCATACAAACTCCCCCTGGATATGCACGAAGCAAAGGTACGTACACATGAGTATTCTTATTCAGGGGCCAAAACAACCGAGTATTGACATGCATCTATATCCCAGGTTGTTGAAAGAAGAGTTAGGCACACTGTGGGAGACGCCAGCCCATAGGTGGGATGCCTACATAGAAGAATATTTCCCTCTGAGAGCCACATTGATCATGACGGTGCAGGACTATCTTGGTCTGGGATATGTATCGTGCCAGGTGAACCACGGACATGGTGCATGCGTCAGGTGCATGGAGAAAACCCCGTATATGCAGCTACTGAGGGATCTAGGGTCTTCGAAAACTGTGTTCCCAGGGATTCGAAAGTGGCTCCCCACGGATCACCCATGGAGAAAACACAGAGATCTGTTCAATGGTGAGGACGAGCTCGAAACAGCCCCACCTAGGAGGAGCAGCGAGGATATCAACGACTTGCTAGAAAAATGGAAAGAGTGCCACACGCTAGGAAAGAAGCGTTAGAGGACAAAGCCACTGCTGGCTGTATGGAAAGCGAGGTCTGTTTTCTGGGACCTACCGTACTGGAAATACCTCCACATGCCACATAGCCTTGACCTCATGCACATCACAAAGAACATGTGCGAGAGTCTAATTGGCACTCTTGTCAACATGCCCGAGAGGACCAAAGATGGGCCAAAGGCAAGAAACGACCTGATCAAGTTGGGCGTAAAGGAAGAACTTCATGGAGGACACCCCGATGACGATGACGATGATGATGACACTCAGACGCAAGATACTCAAGGTCGTCAGCGCAAAAGGGCTAAGAGGAACGACTACTACTGTCCCCTTCCTGCTTCACTATGAGTGAGGAGGAGCTCCAACAGTTTTTCAACGTTCTAGTCAGAACCAAACTTCCTATCGGTTACGGAGGGAAGATATCCTGATATCTGGACGAAACGAAGAAGAGGTTCCCCGGGATGAAATCTCACGACTGCGACGTGCTGATGACGCAGATACTTCCGGTTGCTATCCGAGGGATAATGGACGAGCACGTACGTGAGACGTTGTTTGGGCTCTATAACTTTTTCGACGTAATCTCTAGGAAGTCGATCGGTGTGAAGCAGCTCGACAGGCTACAAGAAGAGATCATCGTGATACTATACGATCTCAAGATTTACTTCCCCCCGCGTTCCATGACATCATGGTGCATCTTCTAGTCCACCTTGTGGATGATATCATCCACCTCGGGCCACTATTCCTACACAACGTGATGCCGTTTGAAAGGCTGAACGACGTTCTCAAAGGATTCGTTCGCAATAGGAACCGTCCGGATGGAAGAATAGCCAAGGGCTTTATGATGTACGAGTCCATATTGTTCTGCCAGAATTATCTACGAAATGAGGATGACGATGTCCTGGTTGGTCTGCCAATCAGGAGGCACCTCAGAAGGCTCGATGGATGTGGTCACCACAAGGGCCACGCCCCAATGCATATCATCTTCACTGGTCGACACACAGACTATGACATGTCACATCAAGTCACGCTACAACACATAGAGTTGGTCGAACCATGGGTGCTAGAGCACGAAAGCTTAATTGATAAGATGTTTAGGGACACGGGCCGACGACGGACTAAGAGAGACGTGACTAGAGAGCACAACTCCAGCTTCATGTGTTGGTTCAAGAAAGAACTACTCCAGCTTTATCATGGTAACACACCTTCTACGGATGAGGAAAAACTCATATTCACCTTGTCACAGAGCCTCGCGATGAATGTGAGGACATATCAGGCGTATGACATCAACGGTTACACATTCTACACTAAGGAAAAGGACAAGAACAATGAATATCAGAACTCGGGAGTCACGATGTTATCATACGCAGACGAGGAATCCACTGTCAAGGAGAGATTATTCAGTAGGATCAAGGAGATCTGGGAACTCGACTACTATGGAGACAAGATGCCGATGTTCCGGGTTAGATGGGCCAAGAACATCGAAAAGGAAGGCCGGTATTTCACTACGATGGTTATACCCGAAGCCAAATCATCGAAGACATCTAGCACGAACTTCGAAGCCAAAAATGAGCCATGGGTACTGGCTTGCCAGGTGGATCAATGCTTCTACATTACCAACCCTGTAAGGCCTAGCCGCGTTGTTGTTAGGAGGGGAAAAGGAGCATCATCGGAATGGAGGGAGCGACCACCGAACAAGACTTTGACAAGTATGGTGATCCGAAGATAGAAGAGGAATTCGACAAGTACTTCGATAGATCTAGTGTTGCATCAGGAAGAAGGAAGACCATCCTACCCTCTAAAGGATGTCCGTACACGAGAAGAAATCCCCATGTTCCCGGGCTAAATTATTCAACCGCGACGAAGAAGGGCAAGAAGATCGCCGTGACGAGACATCACAAGAAGTGATTTTTTTGTGTGTGACAATGTGTGTGCACGTGCATCAAGTCGACAAAACTATATATGATACATACATATGGTTTTTTGGAACAATAATCATATATATATATGATTCGTAGTTTTTTGGAATAATTATTTGTCTACTTGCAATTGTATACATGTGTTTTTTGCTTTTATATTTGTAAATGTTGAATTGTTCATATTTTAATTTTAAAAATACTAAACCATTGTTTTCTAAACGAGTAAATATTACTAGGCCAAACAGTAATTCCAAATTACTTTGTTAAATATATTTTTAAATTAAAAAGAAAAAAGTGGGGGTGCAGGATTCGAACCTGGCACCTAAGGGGTTCTAACTTAACCAAACCTTGCTAACCAGTAGGACATGCTAGTGTTATTGTCAACACTACACTGCACGTCATTTTGAGTTAGGTGTACAAACTCAGTGGCGCATCCAGAATCGGTGTGCCACCGATATACAAACTCAGTGGCGCATCCCGAATCCGTGCGCCATAGATAATATCTGTGGCGCACCGATTCAGGATGCGCCACTGTGTTTGTACACCTACTACTGAAAACGACGCGCGTCTGCTTCTTCCTCACACTTAGTCGATTTCATTCCCCACCGCCATTGGCCCCCTCTGTTTCCCACCGCCACTGTGCCCCCCTCTGTTCCCCACCGCCGGCGCGCGGAGAAGACGAAGAAGACACCGGTGCCCCTCCCCTTCCTCTGCTTCCTCGCCAGCGGAGAAGACGCCCCTCTGCTTCCTCGCCGGCGCCCCTCTTTCCGTCCACCACCTCTCCAGGTACGAGCCTCCCTCTCCCTTCCCCTCCCCTCCCCTCCCTTTCTAGGGTTAGGGTTAGTTCATGACAGAATTATCTAGGGTTAGGGTTAGGGTTATATTGACTGAGACTAGGGTTCGTGACAGAATTTGCTAGGGTTAGAATTTGCTAGGGTTATATTACCTCTTGCCTTGTTTTCATGACAACTTTTTGTGCTAGCTAGACAAGTTATAACTCTGTGTCTACTCTATGAGCCTTCACCCCTTGACCTCTTCTCCCTATGTCTACTCGGTGAGCCATAGTTGCCACAGAGGTGTTGTCAGTTTGCCAACTGAAGTAGTCCCTGAGGTATAGTGGAAAATGGAAGTAGTCCCTGAGGTGTTGTTAATTTGCCAACTAGAGTTGATATATGTTAACATGGAGAATTGTTATATACTATACCAGTGGAGATTTTGTTATCCCCCTGCTTGCTGCATATTAGCTAATTTCCTTTACAAGTTAGTCGCGGTTCGCAGTGCGGCACATGATGTACTTGAAGTTCGAGTAAGATATGCACAAAATAAGCTAAGAGAGAGCACCACTTGTACGTTGATGACCCACAAGTATAGGGGGTGTATCGCAGTATTTTCGAGGGAAGTGAAACCCAATTTATTGATTGGACACAAGGGGAGCCAAAGAATATTTATTTGCCTTAACAACTGAGTTGTCAATTCAGATGCACCTAGAAAAAATCTTGCTCACAGCAGTTTATCAGTAGCAACAGTTTTGTAGTAGCAATAGTAAAGTAATAGCAGTAGTAAAAGTAAAGACAGTAGTAACAATTGCAGTAAACAGTAGAATTAAAGTGTGGTAGGCATAGGGATGGATGGACGGGCGTTGCATGGACAAGACAATTCACATGGCAATCAAGACATAGCGCATTTGCAGATAAATAAGATAAAGCATCCAAGTACTAAATAATCATAGGCATGTGTTCCATATACAGTCATACGTGCTCGCAATGAGAACTTGCACACCATCTTTTGTCCTGCCAGCCCGTTTGTAGCGGGTCCTCAAGTGAACTACTGGCAATTAAGGTGCTCCTTTTAATAGAGCATCGGAGCAAAGCATTAACACTTCGTGAACACATGTGATCCTCACATCAAAGCCATCCCCTCCGGTTATCCCGATTGCTGTCACTTCGGGGCCTTTGGTTCCGGACAACAATATGTGTATACAACTTGCAGGTAAGACCATAAACAATACTATTATAATGAATCAATAACATGTTTAGATCTGAAATCATGGCACTCGGGCCCTAGTGACAAGAATTAAGCATAACAAGTTACAACAAAGTCAAAAAGCACTAATAATAGATACTAGGCACCATGCCCTAACAATCTGATGCCATTACATGAACGATATCATCCAATCCCTACCATCCCCATAGCCTACAGTGGGGGATTACTCACTCGTAGATGGGGGAAACACGGATGGTAGATGGAGAAGCAATGGTGATGATGATGGCAATGATCTCCTCCAATTCCTTGTCCCGACATGGTGCCAGAACGAAGTTTCTGGTTCCGAATCGCGGAATCTGGTGGTGGCGGCGTAGTGGAACTCTTTCTGGAAAAATGTCGAACCCCCCTTGGTTTTTAGGTCAAGAGGCAACTTATAGGCGAAGAGGAAGGCCGAGGGGGCAGCCGAGGCGGCTACACCATCCCCGGGCGTGGCCTGGCCTGGCCCACATGGCCAGGTGGTGTGGGCCCCTCGTGGCCCTACTCCGTCTTGTCTTCTGGCTCCGTGAGTCTTCTGGTGAAATAGGATTTTTGGCATATTTTCCGGGATTTTTCCTGATAGTTGATTTTCTGCACAAAAACTAGACACCAAGGTAATTATGCTGAAAACAACGTCAATCCGTGTTAGTTGTATCCAAATCACACAAGTTTAGAGGAAACACAATAGCAAAAGTGTTCGGGAAAGTAGATACATTTTGGACGTATCAACTCCCCCCAATCTTAGCTTATTGCTTGTCCTCAAACAATTCAGTTGAAAACTGAGTGCGATAAAAGAAACTTTCACGAACACATTTGCTTCATAAGATATATATATTCTCAGCATATGATCAACTACTCAGCCAATTCATAATAAGGAGTATGTAACTAAGTTTACTTAATAGTCATTGCAAGCTATGAAGAGCTTCTAACTCAAAAATAGTAAGTGGCATGAAACATAAACATAAGTAACATTGCAATGCTCATAAAAATGTATGATAGAGTGGTATCTCGCTTGCCTTTGATTGTAGAGTAAACATAAATGCCAAGGAACCTCTGAAGTTCAAGTGAAGACTAGAAGTAAAGATATCAAAGATACAAGCATCAAAGTCATAACACAATTAATCAAGTTTTGAGACAAGCACATTACACTAAGAATGACAACTATGCTCTCAAGAAAGTGCTCATAGAATGGGTGGTGACTCAACAAGGAAATGAAAAAGGTTTTGAAAAGTTTGAAAGGCTTCCAAATGCTGAAAGTATGGTACTCATTAGCTTTGAGCTCTCATTGCCCCTATCATAAGCATCTTTAAATGGTTAAGGTGAAAGTGAGGTCTAATCTGAGTTATATGCTTGACAGACTATAAACTGGAAATCTCATGTCCCTTGAGTACGAGGGCCGCTCCTCATGCTACTCAACATTAGTTACCGGTAAGTTCTTGTCATAGTAAATATGTGTGTATCATAGAGAACCGCCAACAGGGTACCCCTTGCCCGATGATATGGAAGAATCCCCATATCAAAATGACAAGGCAAGCAGACAACGAGTATCTCAGCAATCTCCTTATTTATCATGGGAAAATGGTGCTTTTTTCTCTCTTTCCTCTTTTCTCATATCTCTTTTTTTTCTCAATAGCTATCTCTCTTTTTTTATAAGAAGAATGCTTCATCGATACTCATTATGGTTATGCTGCAGGTTTCCACCATGATTAGGCATGGATTAGACCGGTGGCCCAGGCGTTTCTCTAACACACATACATAACTCCATGTACTTACAAGCTCCCCTTTTATTTCACACCGACGACATCCGCAAAAAAAAGAGCATGATATCAACTGGGTATATATTTACAGGTGTTGAAAGCGTTCCCCGTGACAGCACGGTTCTGCTAATCCCCAGCCTATAATTTGCAAGCATATAACTTTCATGGACAGTCACAACGGTTCAGGTTTATTAAGTGCAAGAAATAAAGTGTGCCATCAAGTTCCTGAGAGATTTACTAACTAACTTTCTCATAACAAGCAAACATTTATTCGGAAGAAAACAAGGCATATTGAATATGCACGGAACAACAAATGATGCTAATAGGTAGGTACGACGGACACTTTTGGCAATATTGGTTTTGGGGGATTGGAAACACGAGTAGAGCTCATACTCAGTGCAAGTGGAGGCTAGCAATAGTAAGGGAGCGACAAACAAGAGAGTAATAATTGACATAATCATGCTTGCAACAAAATAGGACTAATCATGGCATGAAAGTGATTCAAGACCCCTAAGGAAAAATAATTCATCGAGGCTTAACTGATTTTTGTTTCAGTCATATGCATGCATTAGCATGTGCCAAGTCGATTCAAGTGAAACATTCAGAGGAGGATACCACGGTGTCATACCAAGTTATGAATAGAGCAATGCAAGCAAACATTCATATGACATGCTGCAAACTATTAGCAAGCTGGAGTTAATCATAAGAAAGCAAGGACTACTAAGCATCCATAAATAACATACACCCTACATGAACAGACTAAGCATGCCCACAATAATGAGTATATGTACAAAAATGAAAACAAATAGAGTTCGTTACCAGCCTCTTACCACACCTCATGTTGTCATTAATCCTCATTATTGCCCTTCACATGTGTGGCTTGAATAATAACATGAAACCAAATTCAACTGAGGACTGCTGAACCCTGCAACAAACTTCACAAAACCAAACAAGAACAACAAATATTTTTGGTGTTTTTAATTTTCAAAGGCAAGAACAAAATGGAAAACAAGCAAAGAGAAATCTTTTTGGGTTTTTAGAATAGTTCAAACAAAGCAAAAGGCAAACCAAGGCAAAAACAAGAAGAAGAAGCAAACAAAGAGAAGCAATATTTTTGGTCTTTTTGTGTTTTAGAAAGAAAAAGTAAAGAAAGAACGAAAACTAAAAAGAGAACGAAGCATGGATATACAAAGTACCGACGAAACATAATATGGAGATGAGTGTGATGTCGGTGTACCTCCCCCCAAGCTTAGGCTTTTGGCCTAATTGGGTATCAATCCCAAGCTGGCCAAGATGGAGCGCCTCCGTAGTATAGTGAGGAGGTACCCTCGTCCTAGTATGAGCTCGAGGACGCCCCACCATAGTGTGCAGAGTAGTCATAAGAAGGCACATCCTCCTGGTGCTGCCTGTGGAAACCAAGCAGGCGGTGCTGCTCGTCCACCTCCTCCTTGGAACACGACCACGACCTCCTGTGAACACTGAACAAAGTAGACTGCGGCAAAGGAATCTCCCTGTCATCCCCGTCAGTAAACAACATCATGTATACTAAATTTTCCGTATCAGAGTCAGCAGTGACGAAGTGATGTGTTTTCATGGCAGCAAGATCAAGCCTTTGTGGTGCCAATAAAGTATCATTAGGATCCACAGAAAGTTCTAATGCAGTAACCATACGTGAAGCAATAATGCCCCCATAAATAGGTCCCCTAGCAGCTAGGCGGTGAGCAATGAGAGAGCCAAGATTGTACAGAGTATCATTATTAAGTGTAGCAGGGAGGAAGGCTAAATGATAATTGGAGATATTACATGTGTTCTCCCTACCAAGAATGCTAGTAGCAAGATAATAAGCAAAGTATATAAGAGCTGGGAGTTGGATGTTTCTTATCTTCCCGCGCTCAGCTACGCAGTCATCGTCATTTGTCACAATTTGATAGAGCTCCAGCAAATCAGCGGGTCGCCCTTGGAGCTTCTTCACAGTCCCTGTCATGCCTATACCTATAATGCTGCAAAATCTTTCTAGCGACATGGTAATAGGCTGATTATAAATTTTGAAAGAAACAGTTGACTGATAGGGGGTGTTAGTGAAAACGAAACTCTCAACGAAAGTTTTGGTGAGCATGGCACATTGCTCACTCTCATCCTCCATGTATGAGGTCAAACCGACCCTCTGAACCAGTAGTAAGAAATCATTGAGGATCCCTGCAGCTTGCAAAAAGGTAAAACAAGGAAAAGTAGATGGGTGAGCATCCCCTCATCTCCTTCATTGACAAAGCGTGGTGCAATGAGATCTTCATTGTATGAAGGCCTAAACTGAGAGGCTGATCTTGAGGGCCTTGACCTCCTAGGTGTGTCCCTCTCAAATATTTATCCAAAGGTGTGGTTGTTCATCTTTAATATTCTGAAATTTAAACATCCATTACACAAGTGATTGTAAAGTGAATATATAATGAAGGGCACTACTCATAGGGACTTGTAAGAGGCCTAAACATGCATCAAAAAAATATCTCTAAGCATTGAACAAGCTTACAAGCTCTCATAACATGTCACCTACAACAGCAAAATACTCAAGATATAAACCACTAAACACAAATCTACCTGGACAAGCGGAGGAGTCACATACCGGAGAACAAATGCTCCAAATTTCAGCAGCAAAGATGGGCTGAGCAAGGAGATCGAAAAAATCATGGGCAAGAACAGCAAGAACGCGATTTCGAGCAAAGAACTGATGTTTTCTCGAGAGAGAGAAAGAAGTGGGAAGTGAGAGAGTGAGTGGAGGGCCAGGGGTGGCCCACACCATGGCCAGGGATGCCCCTGGGCTGGCCGCGCCACTAGGTGGTGTGCCTGCCTGGTGGGCCCCCCTGGTACTCTCTAGGCACTTCACTGCCCCTTTTTCATGTAACTATTTAATATGAATTTTCTGGTATTTTTCAAGACACTTTATATTTGAGGAATTTTCTTGTATATATGAATGATTTTTTGACAGAAAGATGTTTTTGGAATGATGCAATGAAAAAACAAAACTAAAACTTTAGAAGTTCTAAGACACTCTAATATGCAAGCAACTAACAACATAAAAGTAAACTAAACGAAAGCAAGAACTAGAATGGACAAAATAAAAGTAAACGGAGATAATCATGGTGAAAACATTGTTTTGTTCATTTAAAATCCCTTTGTTAACAAGGTTAATCAGGTCTTGTTACCAAAACAATTTTATATGAAACAAAACTTTGTATTCCACTAATGATTATGTTACCTCAACCTTGATAGCAATGGTCCCAATCATAATAGTTTCATATTTTTCTCGTGGTATGGGACAATATATTTCTTCAACTTGAATGCCCTCAACATGTTCAATTGAATTCAAACCATAAGTCCTATCAATCTTCTTGGGGAAATAGATAGTATGTTCCTTGTCATTAACATTAAAAGTCACCTTTCCTTGATTACAATTAATAACAGCTCCTGCAGTGTTAAGAAAAGGTCTCCTAAGAATAATGGACATATTATCATCTTCAGGCATTTCAAGCACAACAAAATCAGTTAATATCAAGCAATTATGAGCCACTTGAACAGGTACATCCTCACATATACCAACAGGAATAGTAGTAGATTTATCAGCCATTTGCAAAGATATATCAGTTGGTATTAGTTTTTCTAGTTGAAGTCTCTTGTAGAGAGAAAAAGGCATAACACTAACTCCTGCTCCCAAATAACACAAAGCAGTTCTAACATAACTATTTTTAATAGAACACGGAATAGTTGGAATCCCTGGGTCTCCAAGTTTCTTTGGAACCTTACCATTAAAGGAATAATTAGCAAGCAAAGTAGAAATTTCTTCATTAGGGATCTTCCTTTTATTCGAGACAATATCCTTCATATACTTTGAATAAGGAGGAAATTTAATAGCATTAGTCAAAGGAATTTGCAAGAATAAGGGTTTCATCCACTCACATAAGCTATTATAGTGTTCATCTTCCTTTGACTTGTGTTTCTTATCGGGGAAAGGCATAGGTTTTTGGACCCAAGGCTCTCTTTCACTACCATGTTTCTTAGCAACAAAATCTTCTTTAGTGTATTTAGTATTGTTAGTGTGCCTTTCAGGTTGTTCTTCAACTTTTTCTTTATCAGGAACATCATTTTCTTCATTACCACTTTCAGTTTCAGCATCAGAGACAGATATACTATTACGATCTTTAGCAGGTTCAGAAGGTTCTACAATAGTTTTATGTTTCTTCTTTCTTTTCTTATCGGTATTACCACTATTTTCAGCTTGTTGAGAATCCTGCTCAATTCTTTTAGGATGCCCCTCAAGATATAGAGGATCCTTGGTAGCAGCACCACTTCTAGTTCTAATTTCATAAGCATGTTTTTCTTTGGCGGCATTTACTAGCAAGTCTATTTGTACTTTAATAAGCTGATCAATTTGAGTTTGAACCATTTGAAAATGTTTAAGAAGCATTTTAACATCATTAGAGGTTTTTTCCACAATATCCTTCAACTCAACAATAGCTCTTGTGTTTTCCATTAAATGATTTTGCACCCTTTTATTAAAATTATCTTGCTTAACAATAAAAATATCGAATTCTTCTAAGCATTGATCAGGAGGTTTAGAGTAAGAGATATCACCTTCATCAAAATGTTGGAAAGAGTGTACCTCAATAGTGGATGAGTGGGAGATTGGCTTACATAGTTCTTCTATAGGAGGTAAATTCTTCACATCTTCAGATTTAATACCCTTCTCCTTAAGACACTTCTTAGCTTCCTTCATCACTTCATCATTTAGTTCAACAACTCCCCTCTTCTTAGATGTTGGCATAGGCACAGGTATAGCTAGTTCAGGTATAATTGTTTCAGGTATAGCTGGTTTAGGAGGAGTCCAGTCTTCATAATTCTTGCTTATTTTAGCCATTAATTCCTCAGCTTCCTTGGGAGTCCTATTCCTGAAAACACAATCAGCACAACTATCCAGGTATGTCCTAGATTCTTCAGTTAGTCCATTATAAAATATATCAAGAAGCTCATTCTTAGGTAATGGACATACAACCTGTGCATGAATCAAAGCACAAAACCTTGCCCATGATTTAGGTAATATCTCTTTTTCTCCCTGTTTAAAATCAAAAAGTTCCTGTAGAATAGCATGTCTAGCACTAGGAGGAAAATATTTCTGCAGGAAAGTACTAATCAAGGCTATCAATAGATCCAGGAGGTAAATTATTAAACCAAGTTTTAGCTTCTCCTTTTAGTGAAAAAGGGAAAATTTTAGCGACAAAGTAGGTACGTATCTTAATATCATTGGAAAATAAGCCACTCATGGTAGAAAGCTCAGTCATATGTGCTACTGCACTTTCATTCTTACTCCCACAAAAAGGTTCTTTCTCAACAATAGCTATGTAAGAAAGATCAAGATAGAAATCATAATCCTTATATTTAATGTTTATGGGAGATGTAGCAAACTTAGCATTAGGAGACAATTTGGGTTTTATAGTACGCCACTTAAGGAGACTCTTAGTAGCACTCCTATCATGGGTGTTTTTACATTCTTTAATAAATTCATCGGTCATCTCAATATAACCGTCTTCAATATCATAGCTCTCTCTAGACTCAGGTGAACTAACAGGTGTAGTAGTGTCTTCATTAGGAGTTTTAATATTTCTAGCTATAGTTCTAGCAATCGTAGCATCTAGGAAAGGACCTAAGGAACCACTCTTATCAAGTACAGTAGAAGCAGCATCATAAGTATCAGAAGGTTCAGATTCAGCAGTAGTAGCAGTGCGTGTAGCATGCGTATGTGGTGGTGTAAGGAGCTTACTCATAACAGACGGTGAATCAAGAGCAACAGAGGTGTTCAGAACCGTACCTATTCTTCTACTGGATGGTAAAATAGGGACCTTGCCATCACGAGACTTACCCATGATAGATGGATGGCAGCGAACAATAATGATTCCAAGTGGACTTGATAAATAAAGCTATGCTCCCCGGCAACGGTGCCAGAAAATAGTCTTGATGACCCACAAGTATAGGGGGTGTATCACAGTATTTTCGAGGGAAGTGAAACCCAATTTATTGATTCGACACAAGGGAGCCAAAGAATATTTATAAGCCTTAACAACTGAGTTGTCAATTCAGCTGCACCTGGAAACAATCTTGCTCACAGCAGTTTATTAGTAGCAACAGTTTTGTAGTAGCAATAGGAAAGTAATAGCAGTAGTAAAAGTAAATACAGTAGTAACAATTGTAGTAAATAGTAGGACTAAAGCGCGGTAGGCATAGGGATGGATGAACAGGCGTTGCATGGACAAGACAATTCACATGGCAATCAAGACATGGGCATTTGTAGATAAATAAGATAAAGCATCCAAGTACTAAATAATCATAGGCATGTGTTCCATATATAGTCATACGTGCTTGCAATGAGAACTTGCACAACATCTTTTGTCCTGCCAGCCTGTTTGCAGCGGGGCCTCAAGGGAACTACTGGTAATTAAGGTGCTCCTTTTAATAGAGCACTGGAGCAAAGCATTAACACTCTGTGAACACATTTGATCCTCACATCAAAGCCATCCCCTCCGGTTATCCTGATTGTTTTCACTTCGTGGCGTTTGGTTCCGGACAATAATATGTGTATACAACTTGCAGGTAAGACCATAAACAATACTATCATAATGAAGCAATAACATGTTCAGATCTGAAATCATGGCACATGGGCCCTAGTGACAAGCATTAAGCATAACAAGTCGCAACAAAGTCAAAAAGCACTAATAATAGATACTAGGCACCATGCCCTAACAATCTGATGCCATTACATGAATGATCTCATCCAATCCCTACCAACCCCATATGCTACAGTGGGGGATTACTCATCATAGATGGGGGAAACATGGATGTTCGATGGAGAAGCGATGGTGATGATGATGGCAATGATCTCCTCCAATTCCCCGTCCTGGCAGGGTGCCAGAACGAACTTTCTGGTTCCGAATCACGGAATCTGTTGGTGGCGGCGTAGCGGAACTCTTTCTGGAAAAACGTTGAACCCCCCTTGGTTTTTAGGTCAAGAGGCAACTTATAGGCAAAGATCCTCATTGGCATTGCCATGATCTCTGCTGGTCATAGTGAAATTAATACATCATGTGAGTCCTAGCTAGTTTTGTGCAGGCATAGTTAGTGACTGAACATGTTGCAATTTGCAAAGAAGATGCCACGGTAGGCAACAGTTGATCTTAAATTTTTATGATCTAGTAGTAGCTAGCCCCTCCCAAAATTAAAGGAAATCCTCTCGTCATGCCCATGTAACCTATAAATTACGGAGTAGCTAGTCCTACCTACATTAGCTTGGTTAATATATAAAGTCTTTAAAGTAATTAAGTCACTGGGCCACCCTTGAGTACTCATCTATAGTAACAACATTCAGTTACTAAGTCATTTGGTTGATCTTGTTTAGTCGATCTGCAACGGCAATCATCTTAACAACTAAATTAACTTACAGTTAACCCGCATCTATGTGCTACTAGCATTGGTTCCACATGGCCTAGGTGAAAGGTGGAGAGATTCCCAGGGGTAAAATTTTAACCTAGAAACACTTCAAGGCTGATGTATCTGCAGCATGCTGAAACAGTAGCACTGGCAGTTGGAAACCTGCGCTGCTTAGAGCACCACTGACGGTTAAATTTTAGTTAGGCTACGGAGACCAGTCAAACCGCTAGCCAGCTGGATCGCCATGACTTCTCTTCAGGTCTTCCCCATGGTTGCAGAAGCTTACATCACATAGTATTTGAAATCATGGTTCAACTGCTGTCAGTTTGATGATATTTGAGATAAGATATTTGTGCAACTATTAAATTTATGTCATTTCTCTGCAACACATCATATCAGTAATTTTGTGCAAGTTACAGCCATGTTATATCCTTAAATATTAAATATATTGTGTGTATTACATGTTTTCTCTATCTGAATTTATGCTCTTTTGTTAGTGTTCAATGTATGAGGCAATTCTAATCTTTTTTCAGTACAAGTCTGCCACAATGGTTTTTTGTGTACTAAGAGAGAATTTGTCCTATTTGTGTGCATATAAAGAGGTTTCAAAACAGGCCCTGGGAGTTATGGCTGTGTTTTTTTGTGTGCTATGGCTGTGTTTTTTGGTAGTGGGCAGTTTTTTGTCAATTGTTGCAGGGATTCCAAACTGAGTGCCCGCTACTCCTGAAATGTTGATTCATTTCTGTTTCGGGGAGAAATGGGCACTCCTAGGTAGCCTTTTTTAGGGTAGGTGCTATCAAATTTTCCGATCGATTTCTCTTGTACTAATTAGTTGCATCTACTTGTTTAGTGCAAATATGTCGACTGGACAAGTAAATGATGGGGCCGGCCCTTCGAAGCAAATGTTTGTCAAAGAAGAATCCCGGAAGGCCACATGTCGTTTTGGCAGCTTTCCCAGAGGGAGGAGGAGGAGCAGGAAATAGCTGCCACGGCCGACGACGAAGAATACATGGAGGGTGACGACGATGCTGGAACGAGTGATGGCCACAAGGATGAAACCACAGATGCCGGCGGCGAACGCACCGATGGCGCCAAGGATGACACCACCGATGCTGGCGAATGCACCGACGCGGGAGGACAAATGAATGGTGGTGCCGCCCCGGCAGCTAAGAAGAAGGCCATGAGGAAGAATCAGGACCTACCGACCCTCAGCACGGAGCGCGAGGAATTCACCGAAGTGACATTGAGCGGTGCACTAGTGGCGCCTATAGCCCTTGCCGCTGGGTACGGGATACAACTTAGGTGCATTGTACGGGAGACCTTGACGGTCAACACGAGGAACCTCCGGGATCCCGGCAACGTGCATTTAGTCCAGCTCCTCATGCAGAAGCTTCACAAATGCTACAAGTTCCCCCAGGATTATGAAAATCTTGTGGTCAAGAACAATGGGGTGAACGAGGCGACCCTCACGAAGATGAGCACCCTCTTGAGAAACTGGAGAACCCGAGTGAAGAAGCGGATAGATAAAAATGAAAGCTGGGAGGAGATAAAGAAGCACGAGCCACTACTCAAACACGACGACTATCTCCTCTTCAAGGAGGAATTGGGTACCGATAACGCAAAAGAATGGGTGGCGTGGGGGGAAGAGACTACGTGACCAGAATATAGGTAACCATAGGCTTGGGAGCGGCGGTTACAGAGGAATAAAGCCAATTTGGGAGAAGGAGGATGCCGAGCTTAGGCGCCTTGGTAAACCAAACATGTTTGACAAATTCAAGGACGAGCAGGTGAGGAGCTTTGTGTGGGCCCGCTACTTCCTGTGCCCCATAACAAAGGAATTCAAAACCACAGATGAGGATGTGCTGAAATTCGAGAAACACCTGGTAAGCAACTAACCACGTGGATCTCAAGTCGGTTGGTGATCAAAAATGAAGCCAAAATTAAAAATGGGTTCACCTTCCTTTTGTAGAAAGATGAAATAGCAGCTGAGGCAAGTTCCCCCACCACGGGGCTGTCGGAGGCGTGGGACACTACTTTCAACAGGGCAGGGAACCTTCTCAAGAAGAGGCCCAAGAACATGAATATGACGTCCGGTGGACGTGTTCCTGGCTATGGGCTGACCACGAAAGTCGGCATCCACTTCAAAGAGGACTCAAAGATCAAAAAAGAGAGAAAGTCCAAGGTGGAGGCTGAGCAGAGACAGGAGATCGCAGATCTCAAGGCTAAAGTGGCCTAGTTTCCGGTGCAAATGGAGGAAAAGTTGGAAGCAAGGTTGCGCGAGATCATTCCTCCTCGGCTATGGGAGGGTCTAGCCCAGTGGAATGCTGCTGGTTGAGTTGGGCCGATACCGGTGCCCAGCATGTCTGGCAGCAACTCGGCCCAACATGTGTCGCCAAACTTGGTGACCCCGCCCTCCAACACCTTGGCACAGCCGGTCGCATTGCTGAGCCCGCCGGCGCCCAACACCAACGCACAGCCGGCGGCGCCCAACACCAACGCACAGTCAGCAGCACCCAACACCAATGCGCAGCTGGCGGCGCCCAACACCAACACGCAGTCGGCGTTGCTTCATGATGCACCCGAGCAGGATGTGACACAGC
Organism: Avena eriantha; assembly: GCA_910589775.1. Classification (NCBI taxonomy): domain Eukaryota; kingdom Viridiplantae; phylum Streptophyta; class Magnoliopsida; order Poales; family Poaceae; genus Avena; species Avena eriantha. Next base: position 187,295,835 of record OU342744.1, read on the forward strand.
CCCGCGTGTCCACATTAGCTGAGCTCGATGCCCTCACCAAGGTAACTAATTATGCTTCATAGTAGGCCCGACTTCATACACCATTGTTGGTCTTGATCTAATCGACTTCCATCTGATTATGATCCCCAACATGTTTTCCCGCAAGACGCTCATTGCACATTGCTGCAGTATGTGGACGGCGTGTTGAAGGACGTAGCTAAGGATAGGATCGTCCAACCGAAGATACTCATGATGCACAACAAGACGTGCTGGCATGTTAAGGGTCACCTTGGTAAGGATGTTGAAGGATTGTGACGGCATTGACCCCCCCAACCAACCTGAAGGAGCCGATTAGCATAAGACCCTTGGAGGTTGCTATGGCTAGCCCTTGCTATGGCCCAAGTCCCAGATCCGCCTTGCTATAGCCAAGGAAGGGCGGCGCCCCACCGCCCAACTAATAAGTCACGACCATCGGTGTTCGTCCCCACCACCAAGAAGCATCAGCAGTTAATCGCACACACGTCGTCGCCATAGCCTGAGGACGTGCATCAGGATGCACTTCACATCGCCAACGATTATGGTGACGTAGACGGCTACCTCAACACCATGGGCACTGACGGATTCTACATGCCTCCTATTGGAGAGCCAGCCTCCTGCGGTCAACAACCCAGTTGTCCCATGTTATGCACGCAGCGTCTGCACTTCGGTGACGCTTATGATCAAGAGACGCCTCCGGCTGACGCCGCTAGTCCACAACCCAACCCGATGGTGATCATCAGCCCCACCACACTCCACAAGGTAGCCGAGGAGCAGTTAGGACGATCCACTGATCCTATCGAGGCAGCCGAGAAGCCGAAGAAGGGGGGCGGAAGCATAGCCGAAGCAAGAACGCTTCGAGCCAGCCACTTCCGAAGAAGATACTTTGGGCTCGGGACGACGTGAGACAAGAGCCCAGTGATTTCAGGGCGCACATAGCGGGTAAGCCGATTCTAACTAAGGAAATGCTTGAAGTCGCGGGTGGACCCATAGCGAATATGAATTACTCAATTCTGTATCTCGAGACCATCCTTCTTAAAGAGAAGAAGCCTAGGTACCCGGTCTTCACATGCAAGGTGCCATCGGGTCATGGCTTCGTCGACCAAGCACCCACGGACATATTCTTCATGTCGTACGAGGACATCTACAATCTCCTGCACTCGAAGCGGCTAGACTATAACATGGTCCATCTGTACTCGCTCAATATGGCGTTGAAGGCCAAGAGGGAGAAAACCAAGGGCATTGTGATAGTGGACCCTTACTACATGCATGAGGTTGTCTTGGCGAACGATGGGTATCGAGCAATGGTGGCAGAGTACCTAGGGAATATCTTCCATGAGAACTAGACCATTGGTTCCATTCTTCTGCCTTGCTTTCCCGACTAAGTAAATACACATTAGGTCGTCGTCGTAACAAATTATTTCTTAGATTTTCTTTCTCCCCTTCCAACAATAATTAGTTCCGTTTCAATTGTGATGCGCACAGGCATATACGGGCTTGTTCGTCTGCGGTACCAAAGTTGGCAGGGCAGCGCATGGCGGTACCTAAGTTGCTTGAAATTACCGCATTTCGAAAAGTTGGGCCGCCAACTACTGAGAGGGGCCATTTCGAGGCAAACTCATCTCACCCCTGCCAAATTCAAACATTCCGTTAAATTGCCCCGTGAAGTAGACGGTCGGGACCCTCATGTCGCTCATCTGTCCGTGACGCGGGGGCCAACGCGGCAACCCCTTAGGCAAATCGAGCAACTAAGTGGATTGGATGCGTTGACCAATTTCACAAATCCATTCCTAGCTTTCCCCTAGCACCGGCGGCGTCGGAATCCACCCTCTAGGCAGGACGATCCCTTCGGACATTTGACTTCCGACACCAAGTTGCTGCGCCCAGTCGCTGATCCTGAGCTCCAATGGTGCATGTCGTAGCCGCCGTTGCGAGGCTCTAGCCCGCCTCTGCCACCGACGAGCCGAGCAGCTCGGAGGATGGCAGATCCTACTATCAAGAAAGAAGAAGTTCTGTCTACAAGCGGGTGATCTACCCTTCTCTTTGCTATTCGCACTAGTTACAACTGCTAGCTGGCTACTGAACCTCAAATTGTTTGTTAGCCCAACGCTGACAAACATATTTTGTCCACAGTTTTCTGTCAAGTGGGATCTGCGTGGACCCCCCTTACCTGGTTACGGTAGTCCTCTATAGGTACGACTCTAAGGGCAAGAGGTATGGACACCATTGTTTCACGATGGAAGAAGCACATGCGCAGATCTACACTATATCTGGTATGGTTGCTGCTCTGCGTAATCATGTTGAATTATGGCTGAAGCACACTGCAAAGTTCAGCTTCATGGATGAACGTGGCATCATGGTTCCTATAACGTGTGACAGTCAGCTAATTGGGTTGATGAAAAGGTATGCTTTGGCTGGCATGTTTGAGCTGAAATGTGATGTACTGGATGTGGAAGCTGCTGCAACTGGGAGTCGCCCTTCTATTCTTGGACAGGATGGTTGCTCGAACCCAATTAGCTCCTGGTAAGCAAAGGTCTATTGGGGTTCGCATGTTTGTGCTGAATTGTATTTTTTGTTTTATTTACTCTATAGATATTGGGCAGTTATGCAATAGTCTTATTTCTTTGACAGGAAGCGCCGCAAGGTTAGAAACATGACTGCCGGGTCAGTCATTTTGCTGCCCGAAGAAATTAAAAACGAGTGGAAAGATGTCATTTTGCTGCCCGAAGAAATTAAAAATGAGTGGAAAGATGATGCTGGACACGATTCTGGTGCCCATTGTCCCGGCAATGCAGAGTACGTGAAGCGAAGAAAATTGGCACCGAGGAAGAGGAAGAAGGTAGGAAATGAAGAAACCATTGGACATGAAGGCTTGGCACCCAGGCTGCGGAAGAAGGCTCCTGGCAATGAAGATGCATAGTAATGTGTTGAACTTGAACCTATATATGTAATTCTGTTAAATTCTGACCGCTCTGTGTGTGGCACGTTGCTGGACGAAACAATCTACCCACGTTCTCTGAGTAAAATGTACTATGACTTAGGGTTTGGAAACGCCCGAGTTAGTAGTTGAATCCGAAATTGTGATTGTGCCACTGCTATCTGAAAACAAGGATCCACCGGTTTCACGATTGCTGAGGGGCAGGAGTTCTCCAAATACCAATGTAAGTGGCACATATATAAATTATTTAAGCTGCCACACTCCACGAAGCAACAACTTATTTCAGATGCTGCATAACGATGTGGCAACATAAATAGCAATGTTCTCACCGATAATGCCCAAATGAGGAGGAAATGGGTACCACTTTCTGGCCTAATCTTGAGCCCGTCTATCTCACCGCCTCTCTGCTCCTACATCCCCTGCATCTGGCGAAGCTCCCGGATCTCCAGTAACCGGGTGTACGTGCTTCCACTTTATAAATTGTGGTTGTGCCATTTGCATGTGGCACAATCCACGTAGATTACATTTAAACAAACCACCAGTGTCAGAATACACTAGTAGAAAAGGTGTCTTTGGTCCACGGTTACGTTCCCAATCCGGGACAGAGATCTAAATCGAGGTAGAAATTGATCTAAATCACAAATTCTTCCACAAATAAATGCGGGGTCGGAGCAATTTTTTTCCTCCCTGGAATCCGGGACCAATAGTTCAGACCGCTAGGTCAACAAGTACAAATATTACAACTTAAAAGGCACGGAGCTTAAGCTAAATAGAACTAGTTATCACACATCTCCTTGATCTTCCTAATCTTGGCCCGATGCGCATCTTACTGCGAGAGAAAGGATCGAATTGTCTGCTCCTTCCTTTAAGCATCTTCCTTGCACAGCTTCAATTGTTTCTCTGCATTTTTCCTCATGCACTTGTCAATACTCGTAGTTGTGTACTGCAGGACTTTGGCCTGGTGGAGATCGTTCCTTGCTTGAGTCAGTTCTTGCTCTTCTTTAGCCTTCAGGGCCAACGCCGCGTCCCTCTCCTTCTCGACTTTGATAACCTTGTCTTGCACCCACCTGAGATCCCGCTTATGCTTGGTCGTGTCAACTGGTTCCCATAGCTTCATCTCAACATTGTCAAGAAGTGAGCTGAATACGGATTCTTTCAACTCGACAGTCATTTCCCATAGTTTGTCCAGCGTTTTCTGCATCGATTTGGGCCACTCTGGATCTACCCATTTGACAACACCGCAACTTCCGCCTTGCATCATTGCACGATGTCCTTAACACCGTAGAAACCTCATGCCTGCGTTTCGTCCTTCGAAGGCTACAAATTTAGCGGGCACATATCCATGTTTACATACTAGAGGACCGTCTTCATCCTCTAAACCATGATAGTCGGAGTCATACATTGTCTGGTTGGCCTAACACATCATGCGCGCATGAGTAAACAGATTAGATCTAGCTCAAAAAATAGATAACTGGCCACATATGATAGATATAGAGATGAGACGACTCACATCGAAATCACCGTCCCTGTCGTCACGACGCGTTTCCTCGCCGTCTCCCCTTGAACCCATGGCGAGAGGAGTGGGGGTGGCTTGCTGGAGAGGGGATTGGGATGGAGGCGCCATCGGCTTGCGGCTACGGCAGGATGGGAGTGAAGTGGGGAAAGTGGCTTCGAGGGTAAGGAAGAGAAGTACGGGGAGGAAGAGAAGTAATGGGGACGTGACACTGGGATGTGGCCCACTGAACTCGTGAGACGTGACACTCGCAACAGGGGAGCGCCCGGTGTTGCCAGTTTGTCCAAAGCAAGCGTGGCCAATCATGCTGCAGAACAGCCTACTCGCGGATCGCTCTCACGAAGACCATCCCAATCATCCAAGCGCCCCAGTCGAACGGTATGTAACAATCGTCAAGCAGAACAACTGTGTTAGGGCGAGCCTTCTACAAGACTCGGTCTAATGGCTACCCACGCAATGACTCTGGGTGTGGTTCATGAAAAGAACAGACATGCAATGACATCGGTGGATCCATGCGTGGTTTATGGAAGTAACAGACATGCAATGACTCTAGCTATGGTTAATGAAAAGAACACGGATGCAATGACACTAGGTGTGGTTCATGAAAAGAACATACATCAATGACACTGGTGGATCCTTATGTGGTTTGTTTAGAGGAACAGACATGCAATGACGCCGGTGGATCCACGTGTGGTTCATGAGAAGAACACACATCCAATGACACTGGGTGGATCCTTATGTGGTTCATGAAAAGAACTGACATGCAGTGACACTGGGTATGCTTCATGAAAAGAACAGGCATGCAATGACATCGGTGGATCCATGTGTGGTTTATGGAAGTAACAGACATGCACTGACTCTAGCTATGGTTAATGAAAAGAACACGCATGCAATGACACTAGGTGTGGTTCATGAAAAGAATAGACACGCAATGACACTGGTGGGTCCTTATGTGGTTTGTTTAGAGGATCAGACATGCAATCACACTAGGTGGATCCATATGTGGTTTATGGAAGTAAAAAACATGCACTGACTCTAGCTGTGATTCATGAAAAGAACAGACATGCAATGACACTGGTGGATACTTATGTGGTTCATGAAAAGAACAGACAGGCAATGCCACTGGTGGATCCTGATGTGGTTTGTTTAGAAGAACACACATGCAATGACACTTGGTGTGGTTCATGAGAAGAACACACATCCAATGACACTGGTGGATCCTTATGTAATTTGTTTAGAGGAACAGACATGCAATCACACTAGGTGGATCCATATTTTGTTTATGGAAGTAAAAGACATGCAATGACTATGGTAGATCCTTATGTGGTTGATGAAAAGAATAGACATGCAGTGAAACTGGGTGTGGTTCATGAATAGAACAAACATGCACTGACACTGGGTGTGGTTCATGAAACGAACATACATGCAATCACACTGGTGGATCCTTATGTGGTTTATGGAAGGAACAAACATGCAATCACACTAGGTGGATCCATATATGGTTTATGGAAGTAAAAGACATGCAATGACTCTGGTAGATCCTTATGTGGTTCATGAAAAGAACAGGCATGTTGTGAAACTGGGTGTGGTTCATGAATAGAACAAACATGCACTGACACTGGGTGTGGTTCATGAAACGAACATACATGCAATCACACTAGGTGGCTCCATATGTGGTTTATGGAAGTAAAAGACATGCAATGACTATGGTAGATCCTTATGTGGTTCATGAAAAGAACAGACATGTAGTGAAACTAGGTGTGGTTCATGAATAGAACAGACATGCACTAACACTGGGTGTGGTTCCTGAAACGAACATACATGCAATGACACTGGTGGATCCTTATGTGGTTTATGGAAGGAACAAACATGCAATGACACTGGTGGATCCTTATGTGGTTTGTTTAGACGAACATACATGCAATGACTCTAGCCGTGGTTCATGAAATGAACAGACATGCAATGACACCGGGTGTGGTTCACGAAAAGAACAGACACGCAATGACACTGGTGGATCCTTATGTGGTTTGTTTAGAGGAACAGACATGCAATCACACTAGGTGGATCCATATGTGGTTTATGGAAGTAAAAGACATGCAATGACTCTAGTTGTGATTCATGAAAAGAACAGACATGCAATGACACTGGTCGATCCTTATGTGGTTCATTAAAATAATAGATAGGCAATGACACTAGTGGATCCTTATGTGATTTGTTTAGAAGAACACACATGCAATGACATTGGGTGTGGTTCATGAAAAGAACAGACACGCAATGACACTGGTGGATCCTTATGTGGTTTGTTTAGAGGAACAGACATGCAATCACACTAGGTGGATCCACGTGTGGTTTATGGAAGTAAATGACATGGAATGACTATGGTAGATCCTTATGTGATTCATGAAATGAACAGACATGCAATGACACTGGTGGATCCTTATGTGGTTCATTTAAAGAACAGACAGGCAATGACACTTGTGGATCCTTATGTGGTTTGTTTAGAAGAACACACATGCAATGACACTGGGTGTGGTTCATGAAAAGAACAGACATGCAATGACAGTGGTGGATCCTTATGTGGTTTGTTTAGAGGAACATACATGCAATCACACTACGTAGATCCATATGTGGTTTATGGAAGTAAAAGACATGCAATGACTCTGGTAGATCCTTATGTGGTTCATGAAAAGAACAGGCATATAGTGAAACTGGGTGTGGTTCATGAAAAGAACAGACATGTAATGACACTGGTGGATCCTTATGTGGTTTGTTTAGAAGAACACACATGCAATGACACTGGGTGTGGTTCATGGGAAGAACACACATCCAATGACACTAGTGGATCCTTATGTGGTTTGTTTAGAGGAACAGACATGCAATCATACTACGTGGATCCATATGTGGTTTATGGAAGTAAAAGACATGCAATGACTATGGTAGATCCTTATGTGGTTCATGAAAAGAACAAACATGCAGTGAAACTGGGTGTGGTTCATGAATAGAACAAACATGCACTGACACTAGGTGTGGTTCATGAAACGAACATACATGCAATCACACTAGTGGATCCTTATGTGGTTTATGGAAGGAACAAACATGCAAACACTAGGTGGATCCATATGTGGTTTATGGAAGTAACACACATGCAATGACACTGGGTGTGGTTCATGAAAAGAACAGACATGCAATGACACTGGTGGATCCTTATGTGGTTTGTTTAGAGGAACAAACTTGCAATGACTCTAGCCGTGGTTCATGAAAAGAACAGACAGGCAATGACACCGGGTGTGGTTCATGAAAAGAACAGACATGCAATGACTTATGTGGTTTGTTTAGAAGAACACACATATAATGACACTGGGTGTGGTTCATGAATAGAACAGATAGGCAATGACACTAGTGGATCCTTATGTGGTTTGTTTAGAAGAACACGCATGCAATAACACTGGGTGTGGTTCATGAAAAGAGCAGACACGCAATGACACTGGTGGATCCTTATGTGGTTTGTTTAGACGAACAAACATGCAATCACACTAGGTGGATCCATATGTGTTTTATGGAAGTAAAAGATATGCAATCACTCTAGCAGTGATTCATGAAAAGAACAGACATGCAATGACACTGGTGGATCCTTATGTGGTTCATGAAAAGAACAGACAGGCAATGACACTAGTGGATCCTTATGTGATTTGTTTAGAAGAACACACATGCAATGACATTGGGTGTGGTTCATGAAAAGAACACACACGCAATGACACTGGTGGATCCTTATGTGGTTTGTTTAGAGGAACAGACATGCAATCACACTAGGTGGATCCACGTGTGGTTCATGAGAAGAACACACATCCAGTGACTCTGGTAGATCCTTATGTGGTTCATGAAAATAACTGACATGCAGTGACACTAGGTGTGGTTCATGAAAAGAACATACATGCACTAACACTAGGAGTGGTTCATCAAAAGAACAGACAGGCAATGACACTGGTGGATCCTTATGTGGTTTATTGAAGGAACAAACATGCAATCACACTAGGTGGATCCATATGTGGTTTTTGGAAGTAACACACATGCAATGACACTAGGTGTGGTTCATGAAAAGAACAAACATGCAATGACACTGTTGATCCTTATGTGGTTCATGAAAAGAACAGACATGCAATGATACTGGTGGATCCTTATGTGGTTTTTTTTAGAGGAACAGACATGCAACGACTCTAGCCCTGGTTCATGAAAATAACAGACATGCAATGACACCGGGTGTGGTTCATGAAAAGAATAGACATGCAATGACTTATGTGGTTTGTTTAGAAGAACACACATGCAATGACACTGGGTGTGGTTCATGAAAAGAACAGATAGGCAATGACACTGGTGGATCCTTATGTGGTTTGTTTAGAAGAACACGCATGCAATGACACTGGGTGTGGTTCATGAAAAGAACACACACGCAATGACACTGGTGGATCCATATGTGGTTTGTTTAGAGGAACATACATGCAATCACACTAGGTGGATCCATATGTGGTTTATGGAAGTAAAAGACATGCAATGACTCTAATTGTGATTCATGAAAAGAACAGACATGCAATGAAACTGGTGGATCCTTATATGGTTCATGAAAAGAACAGACAGGCAATGACACAGGTGGATCCTTATGTGGTTTGTTTAGAAGAACACACATGCAATGACACTAGGTGTGGTTCACGAGAAGAACACACATCCAATGACACTGGTGGATCCTTGTGTGATTTGTTTAGAGGAACAAACATGCAATCACACTAGGTGGATCCATATGTGGTTTATGGAAGTAAAATACATGCAATGACTATGGTAGATCCTTATGTGGTTCATGAAAAGAACAGACATGTAGTGAAACTAGGTGTGGTTCATGAATAGAACAGACATGCGCTGACACTGGGTGTGGTTCATGAAACGAACATACATGCAATCACACTGGTGGATCCTTATGTGGTTTATGGAAGGAAAAAACATGCAATCACACTAGGTGGATCCATATGTGGTTTATGGAAGTAACACACATGCAATGACACTAGGTGTGGTTCATGAAAAGAACAGACATGCAATGACACTGGTAGATCCTTATGTGGTTCATAAAAAGAACAGACATGCAATGACACTAGTGGATCCTTATGTGGTTTGTTTAGAGGAACGGACATGCAATGACTCTAGCCGTGGTTCATGAAAAGAACAGACATGCAATGACACTGGGTGTGGTTCATGAAAAGAACAGACATGCAATGGCTTATGTGGTTTGTTTAGAAGAACACACATGCAATGACACTGGGTGTGGTTCATGAAAAGAACAGACAGGCAATGACACTGGTGGATCGTTATGTCGTTTGTTTAGAAGAACACACATGCAATGACACTAGGTGTGGTTCACGAGAAGAACACACATCCAATGACACTGGTGGATCCTTATGTGATTTGTTTAGAGGAACAGACATGCAATCACACTAGGTGGATCCATATGTGGTTTATGGAAGTAAAAGACATGCAATGACTCTGGTAGATCCTTATGTGGTTCATGAAAAGAACAGACATGTAGTGAAACTAGGTGTGGTTCATGAATAGAACAGACATGCAATGACGCTGGGTGTGGTTCATGAAACGAACATACATGCAATCACACTGGTGGATCCTTATGTGGTTTATGGAAGGAAAAAACATACAATCACACTAGGTGGATCCATATGTGGTTTATGGAAGTAACACACATGCAATGACACTAGGTGTGGTTCATGAAAAGAACAGACATGCAATGACACTGGTAGATGCTTATGTGGTTCATGAAAAGAACAGACATGCAATGACACTGGTGGATCCTTATGTGGTTTGTTTAGAGGAACAGACATGCAATGACTCTAGCCGTGGTTCATGAAAAGAACAGACATGCAATGACACCGGTTGTGGTTCATGAAAAGAACAGACATGCAATGGCTTATGTGGTTTGTTTAGAAGAACACACATGCAATGACACTGGGTGTGGTTCATGAAAAGAACAGATAGGCAATGACACTGGTGGATCCTTATGTGGTTTGTTTAGAAGAACACGCATGCAATGACACTGGGTGTGGTTCGCGAGAAGAACACACATCCAATGACACTGGTGGATCCTTATGTGGTTTGTTTAGAGGAACAGACATGCAATCACACTAGGTGGATCCATATGTGGTTTATGGAAGTAAAAGACATGCAATGACTATGGTAGATCCTTATGTGATTCATGAAATGAACAGACATGCAATGACACTGGTGGATCCTTATGTGGATCATTTAAAGAACAGACACGCAATGACACTTGTGGATCCTTATGTGGTTTGTTTAGAAGAACACACATGCAATGACACTGGGTGTGGTTCATGGGAAGAACACACATCCAATGACACTAGTGGATCCTTATGTGGTTTGTTTAGAGGAACAGACATGCAATCACACTAGGTGGATCCATATGTGGTTTATGGAAGTAAAAGACATGCAATGACTATGGTAGATCCTTGTGTGGTTCATGAAAAGAATAGACATGCAGTTAAACTGGGTGTGGTTCATGAATAGAACAAACATGCACTGACACTGGGTGTGGTTCATGAAACGAACATACATGCAATCACACTGGTGGATCCTTATGTGGTTTATGGAAGGAACAAACATGCAATCACACTAGGTGGATCTATATATGGTTTATGGAAGTAAAAGACATGCAATGACTCTGGTAGATCCTTATGTGGTTCATGAAAAGAACAGGCATGCAGTGAAACTGGGTGTGGTTCATGAAAAGAACAGACATGCAATGATACTGGTGGATCCTTATATGGTTCATGAAAGAAAGACAGGCAATGAAACTGGTGGATCCTTATGAGGTTTATGGAAGGAACAAACATGCAATCACACTAGGTGGATCCATATGTGGTTTATGGAAGTAACACACATGCAATGACACTAGGTGTGGTTCATGAAAAGAACAAACATGCAATGACACTGTTGATCCTTATGTGGTTCATGAAAAGAACAGACATGCAATGACACTGGTGGATCCTTATGTGGTTTTTTTAGAGGAACAGACATGCAACGACTCTAGCCGTGGTTCATGAAAATAACAGACATGCAATGACACCGGGTGTGGTTCATGAAAAGAATAGACATGCAATGACTTATGTGGTTTGTTTAGAAGAACAAACATGCAATGACACTGGGTGTGGTTCATGAAAAGAACAGATAGGCAATGACACTGGTGGATCCTTATGTGGTTTGTTTAGAAGAACACGCATGCAATGACACTAGGTGTGGTTCATGAAAAGAACAGACACGCAATGACACTGGTGGATCCTTATGTGATTTGTTTAGAGGAACAGACATGCAATCACACTAGGTGGATCCATATGTGGTTTATGGAAGTAAAATACACGCAATGACTCTAATTGGGATTCATGAAAAGAACAGACATGCAATGACACTGGTGGATCCTTATGTGGTTCATGAAAAGAACAGACAGGCAATGACACTGGTGGATCCTTATGTCGTTTGTTTAGAAGAACACACATGCAATGACACTAGGTGTGGTTCACGAGAAGAACACACATCCAATGACACTGGTGGATCCTTATGTGATTTGTTTAGAGGAACAGACATGCAATCACACTAGGTGGATCCATATTTTGTTTATGGAAGTAAAAGACATGCAATGACTATGGTAGATCCTTATGTGGTTCATGAAAAGAACAGACATGTAGTGAAACTAGGTGTGGTTCATGAATAGAACAGACATGCACTGACGCTGGGTGTGGTTCATGAAACCAACATACATGCAATCACACTGGTGGATCCTTATGTGGTTTATGGAAGGAAAAAACATGCAATCACACTAGGTGGATCCATATGTGGTTTATGGAAGTAACACACATGCAATGACACTAGGTGTGGTTCATGAAAAGAACAGACATGCAATGACACTGGTAGATCCTTATGTGGTTCATGAAAAGAACAGACATGCAATGACACTGGTGGATCCTTATGTGGTTTGTTTAGAGGAACAGACATGCAATGACTCTAGCCGTGGTTCATGAAAAGAACAGACATGCAATGACACCGGGTGTGGTTCATGAAAAGAACAGACATGCAATGGCTTATGTGCTTTGTTTAGAAGAACACACATGCAATGACACTGGGTGTGGTTCATGAAAAGAACAGATAGGCAATGACACTGGTGGATCCTTATGTGGTTTGTTTAGAAGAACTCACATGCAATGACACTGGGTGTGGTTCGCGAGAAGAACACACATCCAATGACACTGGTGGATCCTTATGTGGTTTGTTTAGAGGAACAGACATGCAATCACACTAGGTGGATCCATATGTGGTTTATGGAAGTAAAAGACATGCAATGACTATGGTAGATCCTTATGTGATTCATGAAATGAACAGACATGCAATGACACTGGTGGATCCTTATGTGGATCATTTAAAAAACAGACAGGCAATGACACTTGTGGATCCTTATGTGGTTTGTTTAGAAGAACACACATGCAATGACACTGGGTGTGGTTCATGGGAAGAACACACATCCAATGACACTAGTGGATCCTTATGTGGTTTGTTTAGAGGAACAGACATGCAATCACACTGGGTGGATCCATATGTGGTTGATGGAAGTAAAAGACATGCAATGACTATGGTAGATCCTTATGTGGTTCATGAAAAGAATAGACATGCAGTGAAACTGGGTGTGGTTCATGAATAGAACAAACATGCACTGACACTGGGTGTGGTTCATGAAACGAACATACATGCAATCACACTGGTGGATCCTTATGTGGTTTATGTAAGGAACAAACATGCAATCACACTAGGTGGATCCATATATTGTTTATGGAAGTAAAAGACATGCAATGACTCTGGTAGATCCTTATGTGGTTCATGAAAAGAACAGACATGCAGTGAAACTGGGTATGGTTCAT